>CAJPEV010000158.1:643-96362 GCA_905338385.1 Darwinula stevensoni
GGGAGATCCCCCGGCCCCCCCCCCCCCCCCTGCCCGTCCCCTTTCTCTTCCCCTAACTCACCAGACTCCACGGAGAGCCGACAGGAGGATGGAGATATTTCATCCTTTTGTGCGATCGCGCCACACCGTCGCGCTGGGTACGGGGCTTCCCCCCCCCCCCCCCAATCGCGAGAGATTAATCGATGGCTCATTTGCCTGTGAAAAGGAGCGCGGTCCATTGTGATTGCGACACTCGGCTCCTCTCCAGATCACCTTTCCCGTAAGCTCTTCATCGTGAAGATGATGATGATATCCATGCGAATTCTGATGGTATTCGGTGTTTTTTATATTTTAATTTTTTTTAAAGTGAGTCAGCGGTTGCGAAATCGAGTCTTTCATGAGGTGAATAATTTTTCTCCTAAAATATGGACGAGACGCTGCGTCTGCATGCAGCGCCCATTGCGGGGACTTAGCCTGGAAACGGTAAAAAAACGGTCGGCGATCCTTCACCGCCCCTGTCAGCAGATCTAGGCCTTACACCTTACCCGGCTACCTCTGCCTCTTGCATATCATACAAGAAGCACTGCCCAGAGTGAGTAAAAAAAAAAATCTTGCCTGGAGGATGTAGTAACGAAAAAAGATGAGGGGAAAAAACCTCATTCGAGCTCGGCCCACGCGCTCAGCATGTGTCTGGTGATGATGTTCCATCCTTCCCAGGTTGGGTTTCATCTAATCCCATGTACCGCACCTCTTTTTTTTTTCATCCTCCTCTGTAAGTTATAACGCGATCCATATTCATTGGGGAAGGGAAGAATGCGGAGCGGCGACTATATAGTCCACTCGCTTCCCTCATGACGGCTCGGGGCTAGAATTTCATCACCAGACTTCATCTTCTCCTCCTCCGTTTCTTTTTTTTCTTCTGCTTTTCCCCTCTTTAAATCGCCCGTGCAAAAGGGGGGAACGCGTGACGGCGGATGAGAAAATTCGTTGTTTTTTTTTTTGCAGGGACGCCGAGGTTGACGGGGACGGGAACGCTGAGGGTCGAAGTGCAGGACGTGAACGACCACAGTCCCGAGTTCCTCAAGGACTTCTACCTGGCCTGGATCCCCGAGAACGCACCCGTCGACACACCTGTGATGCAGGTCACGGCGACGGATCGGGACGAGGGGCTCAATGCGCGCATCCGGTACGGATTTGGTCGGGTGGCATGCTAAGTGAGACGGGTGTGAAGTGGAAAGAGGAAATGTTGAATATGTAAATGTGAAAATTTAATTGAGGACTTGGAACGGAGACGTTCCGGGAAAAAAAATGCAAACATGGAGTGGAAATGGTGATTCTGGGCGTTGAAATGTGAAAATAAGTTGAAATGCTCCGTTTGAAGTTGCTAATAATTGTAAACAAAGTAAATTACGTTAAAAGCAAATTTTGAAGCAAGGTAGCATTTGAAGTGCTATTAACCTTCCAGACACAACATAATTTATTTCAAATTCTGTCGTGCAGGTATCGGTTGTACGGAGAGGGGTCGGAGTTGTTCCACGTGAACGAAGAAGATGGGACCATCAAGTCCAAGCAAGAATTTGATCGAGAGCTCAGAAGCGAATTCTTGCTGGAGTTGGAGGCTCGGGATTCCTCCCCCACCGATTCGCACTACACGCGCACCAATCTCACGATCTACATCCAGGACGTGAACGACAACCCGCCCACTTTCCCCCGGGAGAGCGAGGTCATCTACATCCCGGATCCGACCGAACCTGGTGAGAATTCGAGCGAGGTCGACTTGGGTCGACCCGGGTCGACCGTGCATGAATTAAGGGAGCGGGTGGGTGACCGGGTTTGATCGTGTCGACAGGTCAGTTCGTGTACGGTGCCCTGGCTTGGGACCCAGACGAAGGCAACAACAGCAGGATCGTGTACTACCTCTCGGGTCAAGACGCAGACAAGTTCCACGTCAGCCAGGATACCGGGATCTTGAAAGCATCCAAGAAGCTTTCCGGCGGAACCACGTATTTCCTGGACATCACGGCCACCGACAAAGGGAAGCAACCCATGTCTGGATCCATGAAGTTAGAGGTCCATCTCCACCCACGTGAGGACTTCCCCGTTTTCAAACCCTACCGATCCGAGTTCACGTTCCCGGAGGACGTCCAGGGGAAATCCGTCACGACTCTTGTGGCCCATTCGCCCAAGCAAGGCCAACACGAGATCACCTATCAGATTGTGGGAGGAAACCTGGGACAAGTCTTTGACTTGAATCTCCAGGCGGGAGAGCTGAGGATTCCCGAAGGCCTCGACTTCGAGAGGACGGCTCGATACGAACTCTGGATCCGGGCTCAAGACAACGACAATCCTGCTCTGGGCACGACGGTGTTCATGTCGGTGAACGTCACGGATGTGAACGACAATGCACCCACTTTCGAGATGTACGCATACAATGCCAGCATCCTCGAGGACCAATTCCCACCCCAGCTGGTGTTCAAGGTCCGGGCCAGCGATGCCGATCAGGGCGACAACAGCCGGATCTCGTACCGACTGAGGGACGAAGGAAACGTCGGTGGGGCATTCACGATGAATCCGAACACGGGGGAGATCTTCACGAACGCGAAGCTGGATCGAGAGACCCTGGGGTCGTATTCGCTGCAGATCGAAGCCGTCGACCACGGGGATCCGCCCAAGACCGGGACGTCTTTGGTCATCGTGACCGTCTTGGACAAGAACGACAACCCGCCGAGGTTCACGAGGTTGTTCAGCGTGAATGTGACCGAGAATGCGGCCATCGGGACGTTCGTCATCCAGGTCACCAGCTCCGACAGGGACATCGGTTCCAACGCGAATGCGTCTTACAGCTTCACCGAGAATCCCGGCGGGAAGTTCCACATCGATCCCGTTTCGGGCAACGTCACTGTGGTTGGCATCATCGATCGAGAGGTCAGCGATGAATATCTGCTCAAAGTGTCTGCCGTGGATGGGTCGTGGAGAGCCGAAACCCCCTTGACCATCACGGTCTTAGACGAGAATGACAATGAACCCAAGTGCGAAAAATCTCATTATGAGTTCAGCTTCCCAGAACTTCAACGCTCGGTGGCATTTGTTGGGAAGGTCACCGCCTCTGACAGAGACAAGCAGGGTCCTAATTCGGCCATCACGTATTCGTTGAAACATCCTTCTGATGATTTTACTGTTGACCCTGCCAGTGGCGAGATTCTTTCTAAGCATGCACTCAGGTACAAGTTCTCGCCAAAGGGACCATCGCCAGAAAATGAATATCGGTTGACGATTGTTGCCATGGATCAAGGGAAGCCACCCATGTCGAGCGAATGCACAGTCACGATCAATGTTGTTGATGCTAACAACAATGCTCCTAAGTTTGTCAAGGATCGATATTTCACCCCCATTCCTGAGGTTGCAAGTGTGGGACAACGAATCATTCAACTCCAGGCTGAAGACACCCATGATTTCGGCCTGAATGCCCAGATCGAGTACATGAAGGTAGGCGGGAACGAATCCGATTTCTTTAATGTGGACCCTGTCACTGGTTGGATTTTGGTCAATCAACCTCTCCTGGGGAGACGAAACTCAAAGTACGTTCTCCTGGTGCGAGCAGTCGACAAAGGAATCCCGCCGATGCAAGATGAGGTCTTGGTCACTATTGTTGTGACTGGTGACAACAGATTCAGCCCAGTCTTCACAGCTCTGAGCTATCAAGTGGTTGTGGCTGAAAACGAACCTCTTGGCTCTGCTCCCATCTCGGTGACTGCAACCGACAACGACGAAGGTCCAAACGGCATCGTACGATATTCCATCTCTGCCGGAAACGACGAGGGGAAATTCCGCATCAATCCTGTCACTGGCTCCATCAGCATTGTCCAACCCCTGGATTATGATGAGGTCCCTCAATACCAACTGGAAATCACAGCAGTTGACACAGCATTCAAGCCTAAGAGTGCAACAGCTACCCTGACCATCACATTGACTGATGTTAACGACAATGCCCCACAGTTCAACCAGACTCGATTTGACGTTCATCTGAAAGAAAACGCTCCAACCGATACGTTCGTCTGCCGACTGGTGGCCGTCGACCGAGATTCGGCTCGAAATGCCTTGATACAATATTCAATCATTGGTGGGAGTGGAAAGGAATTATTTGCAATTGATGTTATGACTGGAGTCATCATCGGGAAGACCAGTTTTGATTACGAAAAGGCAAACCTGTATGACCTTGATGTGTTGGCATCAAATCCAGATTCAACACAATTTGGTTCAACTAAAGTCTTTGTTCACATTGAAGGAGAAAATGAATTCTATCCCAGATTCATTCAACCAGTTTTCCAGTTCACAGTATCAGAATCTGCCATGATCGGGGCCAGTGTGGGAAGAATCGAGGCCACGGATCAAGATGAAGGGAAGGACAGAGAGGTCTTCTACCTTTTTGTTGGCTCGAGCAATGATAAGGGCTTTGCTGTGAAACCCAACACAGGAGAGATTTTGGTTGCAAGAAACCTCGATCGTGAATCACAGAGCAGAGTTGTGTTGACTGTGATGGCCAAGAACGCAGGGAGCATTCGAGGCAATGATACCGATGAAGCCCAGGTCATCATCACCATTCAAGATGGAAATGATCCTCCTGTCTTTGACCAGAATCTATACACTGTCGAAATTTCTGAAGATTCGCCTCGTGGAACCAAGGTCCTTAAGGTGAAGGCAGTCGACAGAGACGTCAGGCCCCAGAACAATCAGTTCACTTACTCCATCATAGCTGGGAATCCAGAGAAGGCATTCAAAATCCATCCCCAGAGTGGACTGATTGAAACCAAGGGTCTATTGGATAGGGAAACCATCCCCATTTACAATCTGACCATTGGAGCCATCGACGTTGGAACCCCTCCACAGACAGGAACTGCCACTGTGAGAGTAACCTTGACAGATGTCAATGACAATGGACCTACATTTGATCCATCTTCAATGATTGGCTATGTCACAGAGAATGAACCTGCTGGGACCAGTGTCATGGTGCTTAGTGCATCTGATCCAGACCTTTCACCAAATGGAGCTCCTTTCACTTATTATCTGGTAGGTGGTGAACATAAATCCTACTTGAAACTGGATGAGAACACAGGCATCATCACAACCACCCGAAACATCGACCATGAGGAGACCCCCGAGCTAAACATCATCGTGGAAGTTCGCGATGATGGGAAACCACTGATGAAGTCTGAGCACCCAATCACTGTCAAGGTCTTGGATCAGAATGACAGTCCTAGCAATGCCAGAACAGCTACAATTGAAATTCAAACATTGAATGGAGTGTTCCCTGGCGGTATGGTGGCAGATGTCAGACCCAATGATCCTGACTCCACTGGACAGTATCACTGCCACATTCTAAGTGGTAGTAGGAACATCTTCAGCATACCGAAAGGCTGCAGCCTTCATGCAGCACGGATGAGCAAGCAGACAACATACAGCCTCACAGTAACTGGTAATGATGGGCGACACCCAGATGTGACCTCATCCATAGGACTTCGATTCAGTGCATTCTCCAATGACACCTTGAGCAACAGTATCCCTCTCTGGATTCGAGATATGACGCCGGAGAAATTTCTTGGAGAACACTTCAAAGATATTCAGACCCTCCTGTCTTCATTCTTTGATGTTCGGGAAGAACCTCACATCTTCAGCATTGTTGGGGCTGACAAAGATGTCATTGTAAGCCTGGCAGTGAGAGAGAAAGATGGCAATTATAAATCTTGGGAAGATGCCAGTGCAAAGTTGAAGTCACAAAGGGAACGACTCCAGCAAGTACTTGGAGGACATGAGGTGACAGTTGGCTATGATCCCTGTGATTCCTCACCATGTGAACATGGAGGAGAATGCAAAGCTGCCGTGAATATCTATGGAGACATGCTTATTCTGGATACTCCAACACTGGTCTTTACAGCACCTCTGATCAAGCATGAATATGCATGTGAATGTCCTCCAAACTACACAGGACAACGATGTGAACTCCCGCAAGATCCATGCATGCCCAACCCTTGTGAACATGGTGGTCAATGCAACAGAAATGGCTTTGACTTCACATGTATTTGTCCAGCAGCATTCGAAGGGAAGCGATGCGAGAGTGGTAGAAGCAATGCCTGTGACATGGAACCATGCCTCAATGGAGGATCCTGCCAAGAGACCCCGGATGGCAGCTTCTTCTGTCTCTGTCGACCAGGATTCCGTGGCAGTCAATGTGAGATCACGACCGACTCCTGCCGTCCAAACCCATGCCTTAACGGGGGAACATGTGTGGACCTCAAACCGAGCTATCGCTGCCAATGCCTTCCAAATTACTTTGGCTCTCACTGTGAGGAATCCTCCCATGGATTCTCAGAGCTTTCATACATGGCATTCAAGAGCCTTGATGCAACCACCAATGACATTTCCATTGTCTTTGCCACCAATAAACCCAATTCACTTCTCATCTACAACTTTGGAGAGCCAACTGGAGGACGATCTGATTTTGTGGCGGTGGAGCTGGTCAACGGGAGACCTCGTTTCTCATATGGAGGCTCGAGAACGGCAATTACAAGCATTGAAGTTGGGGTGAATGTAGCTGATTCCAAGTGGCACAAGATCACTGCAACACGGAATGGACGTGTGGTTTCCTTGGGTATTGGAGAGTGTTCAGAGAATGGAGAGATATGCAAGGAATGTCAGCCTGGGAACCTGAAGTGCTACCAAGATGACACTGGACTCACTGGGTGAGTGTTGGATAATCTCCCATTTGAAAATATTTTTCTTCATTTACTTCATTGCCTCTTTTATTCATGTTTTACAGGACTTTGAGCTTTGGTGGCAAGCCCATGTACCTTGGGGGCATAGACACCATATCTCACATTCAAGAGCGTCCCGGCCAGGTGTCAAGCAATGACTTCATTGGCTGCATACAGAGTGTGACCATCAATGGCCGAAATCTGAATCTCTCAGCTCCCATCAACTCATATGGCATTGTAGACACCTGCGTGCGAGATCCAGAGGTGTGCCAAGCCAATAATCCTTGTGGTGAGGGGGCAACCTGTATCGACAGCTGGGATAGAGCCAAATGCCAATGCCCCAATGGACTTCAGGCCTTTGACTGTGATCGGGCCTTTGCACCTATCTCACTGACTGGATCTGGATATGTGGAATTTGAGATCGGAGAGAAGCTTCGTCGTCATCAGCTCCTGCCATACCTCAGAAACACCCGGTGGCGGAAGCGAGATACCGGAACAGTCAAGACCATGGGGCTGAAATTCCGTACTGCTGATGCCAGTGGAATCCTTCTCTATGCTGCCTCCAATTCTGATTACACTCTCATTCAGGTGAGTCTTCATGAAATTGCTTAATTTCTGAGATACTTTTTTTCGATTTGGAGCAGCTGTTCAGAACATTGTTTTCCTTTGACAGACCGTCGATGGCCATATCAAATACACATCCCGTGTGGGAGCCAATGTCCCTATCAACATGACACTTACTGAAGTGTCAGTGAGTGACAGTGCCTGGCACAATATGACTCTGGTGGTAGATCATGAGAACTCCCTCACTCTCCATCTGGATGGAGTTCAGCTTGGAGATGAGCTTGATGCCAACAGTATCCATGACTTCTTGGACCCATACTTGACCACACTAGCATTGGGAGGATTCAGAAAGGAGGAGCTTCTGACAAATGAAGTCCATGTTGGTGAGTATGGCACAGTGGTGCCAGGATTTTTATTGCATTCATATTACAGTTTTCTAGTTGAAACTGTCATACTGATGGTAGTGTTATATATTATTGAATGAGAAAGTGTGACCACTATTGTAAGACCATTGTATTGTCTCTCCTAACAGGATTCCATGGATGCCTGTCCACCTTCACAATCAATGGAGAAGTTCAACCTTTCAATGAATCAGGAGTACCTTTCCAGGCTCGATTCATTGGCATGGTTGAGCAGGGATGCACCAATGCAGCACTGGGAGCTGCTGCTGTCACAGACCCCCTCAGCATTGGTGTGACTCTAGTCATCGTCTTCTTTGTCGTCCTCCTTGTTGCCATCCTCATCAGCTTCGTGGTGTTCCGTCTCCGGCGTGCCAAACGGGACAAGGGTCCTCCACCTCACATGAAACAAAATGGCAATACAGTGATTCCAGGAAATCCGCCTATTGACACCACTCGCCATCATCATCATCATCCAGACTCATCTGGTTATGCTGAACCAAGTGATCTGGCAGAGGACATGCTGAGATCTCACGCTGCCCAGGAACTGGCCGGTAAGAAGTTCCGTGACCCTCCTCGACCAGACATCATCGAACGAGAGGTCGTTAACAAGTCTCCAGCTGGTGGATTGTCACTCTGTATGGAAGATTCTCACCCACTCAGAGAGACAGTTCCATCACTTGGTGGTATGGGAGACCATGACATCCCTGAACACTATGACCTGGAGAATGCAAGCTCCATTGCACCATCGGACATAGATGTCGTTTACCATTACCGTGGATTCAGGGATGGTAATGTACGGAGGTACCATGCCACACCACCTCATCACCTTACAAACTTCCACAAGCACAACCATCGCCATTCACCACATCAATTCCCACCGCCTTCGGCACCTCATCGAGACAGTCCTCGAAACCACCTCCGCCAGAGTCCAAATCCCCTGGCATCTGCACCCAGGGACTCACCAAGCATCAAAATGCAGAGTACACCTCTGGCAAGGTTGAGTCCCAGCAGTGAACTGTCTCAACAAACTCCTCGCATATTCACCCTGCAGGACATCAGCGGGAAGCCGCTGCAGCAGGCACTGCTTGCCACCACCAGTGGTGTGGCTGTGACAAACAGCGAGCGGAGCCTCAACAGCCCTGTCAGCCATCTCAGCAACAGCTCAGGGAGCATGCACACATCCTCACAAAGCACAAAAAAGCCCCAGCTGAAAGGTGACAAGCGGAATACGCGGAATTCTAGTCTTGTGAGCACCCTGGATGCCCTGAGCACATCCAGTGATGAGCATCGACGCAAGAACCAATACATGGAGCCCAGCCACGAGATGCTGGAACCTCCAGATAGTTCCACCGATGAGAGTGGGAACGATTCCTTCACGTGCTCGGAATTCGAGTACGAGAACAACTACGAGAAAGTGCACCAACCTCGTCGTGAATTCCGACGCCCGCCCATCGCGGCGGGGGATCGGGAGAAATCCCTCAATAAGAAATACCCAGGCTTTGATGCCTTCAGGGGATCCCTGAGTACTTTAGTGGCATCAGATGATGACATGTCATATAAACCGAATGTGAACTCTGTGGACTGGGATCCTTATGTGAGGAACTGGGGGACAGGACCCTCGTATTCGAGTCGGATGAACACGCTCCCCGCGGGAGAGGCAAGGGGCCCGGTCGGACCTCCGTCCGTTCCTTTGCCCCTGCCTACCGGCTCGAGACACAACACACCCAAGCCCAACGAGGAATATGTTTGATGCCAACCCCAAATGTGATATTTTTTTTTATCATGAATTTTCTCAAATTGTGATCAAGTTTTTGTGTTTTTTCCCTTCAAGTGCCTCTCTACTTCCCGAATACACTGACCGGCTTCTCCATAGGTGCCAAAAGTAAGGAAGAATTTCTCACTCGTGGTAGAGCCTGTTTCTAATCACATATCAGTCTTGAACTGTGTGCCATTGTTGTTCCTATTTGTTGTTGTTGACTCTCATTGACCTGATGTTGAAGGAACCTTTCATGCCATCCCAAGGCCATCTCAGGAAATTTTCTACTTTCCAGCCATGCTGACTATTTTTCAGATTGGGGGCTTTCATCTCTTCCAAGCCATATTGATGAGTGAAATTTTGATTCCTTCAGTTTTTTTTTGTACAGTGCCAAAAACTTTCATGTCATTGTGCTGTTCCCTTCAACCAAGATTTCTTTCTGCCATGTGAAACTCAAGAGAATATTTATGAATAAAACAGCAGATTGATGAAATTGACGTGCTTTTTTGCATTTTTTTATTTACTACGACCAGAGTTTACATCTCAACGACTATACGTCACATAAAGAAATCGTGCAATGAAAAAGCATACCGTTCTTGCTTTCCATGTTCCTGTTAGTGCTTAAAAGTAGCTGGTCCCTCGGATGAAAGACCATCCAACCCCTCGGACCCTCCAACCGTCATGGTGACTTGCAGTCAGCCGCAGGAGACGACTGGGGAAGGCTTTTCTGGCGGCCAGGTGATCATCGCACTTCTCTCGGCTCAATTTTATCTGCTGCTGGATGAAACGTGCGAAGTCAGCGAGTAATTCAGTCCTCAAATTAGGATGGCTTTGCCAGACCCGGGGGGAATTCTCAAGCCTACTTCTCGCTTCTTTCCCCTCGCACAAAATCAAATTGAGATAATTTACTTCTAGGTAGAGGAGTGATGCACCAAGCCTGCAAGTAGGTGAAATGATGAAGCTGGCAACAAATTGTGTCTTCTCTATCAGCTGTTGGAGCACTCCAGGCCCACGGCAGACCGAATGGTATTGGACTAAAAATGTGGAGGATCAGAGGTGCAAACACTGAAAATGTATCGGGGTCAATCCGACGGCGCAAAAAACGAAATGTTGAATTTAGCAGGTTAGAATCCACTTTGATCCTTCTCTAAGGTGATACTATGATACGACCTAGCTGTGGAAGGTAGATGCAAAACTCTCAAGTTGCATCCTTCACCCCATTATCCTATTAATAAAATAATATTATTTGAAAAAAAAAGGTAAGATGGGCTGTGGAGGATGGAGGAGCGGATTTTAAAACAAAAATCTATCCGTAAATGGTCGCTTTTCTGCCGCTTGGAGACCAACAGAATGAAATACTGCAGGTATAATGTGTTCCAACGGAGAAGAACGGAAAAAGAAGTGGCTCCAGGCAACCGGCCCTGTGCCGTCGACAGACGTTCAGACGCTCGTCGAACCGCCCAGAGAAACTGGGTTAGGGTCATTGGGTGTTAGGAGGATGCCGTGTAAATTGGATCTCGTCTTCCCAGTGACGTCAGCCTGGGAAAATCTGGCGGGAAGGGATGCAAGAGCGCGGGATCGAGGCTTCAACTCGTCGATGCATTCCCGCCGCTGCGAGAGAAGGCCTAGGATGGGAGACGAGGGAGGTCCCGCATTCTTCGAGGTTTTTCGTGCGGGCTTCTGCTCTTCAACGCGCTTCGTGGGTTTTGCTTTCTTCGGATGATGTTACTCACGAAAACATGGAATGTCGTTTATCTTTATAGACATCCAGGGAGGATGAATTGTAATTACGCGATCCATTGCATTTTACAGTCCTTCCGATCGCAGGTTTTTCCATTTGTAAGCACCGTCGATCACCGACCTTCGACGAGGCAGAGAATGAAGGGTTCTAAAAGGGTCATTGACATCGTTGGAAACGGCAATAACTAATTTCCCAAAACCAACCGTCAGAGACACTCAAGTCTCGCACGAAGACTTGAAGGAGTTGTAAGGCTGGTCACTGAGTCTAATTCTTTTTCTCGAGTTACGCTTTCTTCGACCAAGTTGGGCTCCTCTTGTAAGCCGTTCAGCCTCGCACTCAAGATTCACCTCAGTTCCAGGGGTCCTGCGAGGACCTACGAGACCCGAATCTTGATCTACCATTCAGCCGGTGCTTTTCACTTCAGGGGCCGCATTCACGAAAACTTCGCAGCCATGATAATGCGCCGACCAATCACGGCCGATCACGGGAGCCAGCGAACCAATCACAGAGCAGAGAGCAACGTGCATATCCACGCTGGCAGCCTGACCCACGGCCATCCGCAAACTTCCTGCGTCTACTGCGACAGTTTTTGTCCTTAGAGGAAGTTTTGACATAATTGGAGGTTCCGCCGAATCCTTTGAAAAACATCCATTAAAACCGTACCACTGAATCTTATCGTAAAGAAAACCACCTCAAGGTTTCAGAAATGCCGAAGGAAGCGTTGAGGGTACAGCACCAAAGTTGGAATCGTGGAGAGTGGCCGAGGACCGAATTTCTCAAGTGAGGAAATCAAGGAAGATCATTGAAGAAGTTGAGCTGCGTCTTTTCTGCACGGACATCTGCCGATGGAAGTGAAGAAAAAAAATTTCATCGGCTTGAAATCGAATGCTGAGGCGAAGGGTTCCTCGGAGAGACGACCGAGACAGGCGGTGGGTCCTTCTCCATTGTCCGAATTGTGTCGGAGAATAATTTCGATGATTGGAGGAAAGAGAGTTTTCTGGCATAATATCTTCCTCCGGTGACACTGGCTATACCACCCAGTCAGAATCTTCATCGATTCATGGTAAGTGATAACCAAATAACATAGGAATGCAAAAAAGTGAATGACCCGAGGAAAAACATCCGAAAAAATAAACTATCTAATGACCCGAGGGAAAATATCTCCCAAATGTGGACCCTATGACCTCCGCACCAAAATCCTGCGAACCCCCCAGTGTAAATGAACTTTTGCTTTTTTTGAGACACTTAATGGAAGTTCAAGAAATTGGCTTGAGTTCATTGTGACGGACACTTACGATACCTCCGGACCAATCGTGGACTTAGGAAGAAAGATACGAACTTTTGCCCTTTCGTGAATACCGAAATTGTCCAGCAATCTTACGAACTGTGTACGAAGTTCTTACGCAAAAATGTTTCGCGAATACCACTTTGGAACTTTTTTCCTCTTGCGAAGAAAAAAGTTCGTAAGATTGTTTCGCGAATAAGGCCGCTGATATCTGAGGGAGCCTAGAAAAAAAGTTGGAACAACACTGCTTGGCGTCTTCGAGGCCTTCAGCCCGATCTCGCCGGCGCTGAACATTTGGCGATCTGCGAAACGAACCAATCGGGAGAGTCGAGTTGGTCACGTGACCAGCTCTTCCGTGGGCATTCGGCCGAGACCGGAGGGTGGGGCGTGGACCTCGCCTCCCAGGATCATTTTTGTGAATCGCTGATGGCGTGGGTTGAGCAAGTCGGCACCGACCAGCTGCGCTTTCTCTACGACCTTATGACCTGGCTCGACGAGTCCGAGATGGAAAAGCTTTGTTAACGCGAAACACGAGGCTTCCTGATGCGAATCAAAGTGATTTATCTGTAGCCGTGTCAGCCGGTACGCATTAGGAGACCCTAATGGTAACATTTACTTGATGCTTCATGAAGACATGTCATTACAGTCCAGTTCCTTCGTGCTTCATGCGATTGATTAGAAAAAATATGGTAGGGGGAAGGAAAAGGTGTGATTAGACTAAAAGTTGGACTGCCACGCGTGAACGTGAGTGGCTGAGCGGAATGAAATCCGGCAGTCCACCGCTGCACGTGACTTGCATCGCATCGCTGCCTCACAACACGCGACGACAGGCACGTGTTGCCCGTATCGTAAATCTGAGGGGAGCAAGGGACGAAGGGACGACGAGGGATGTTGGGAGACCTGTGGGCCTAGCTTTTAAGTCGTCATTGTCAAGCCCTGACAGCGGAGTAGGGTGATGTGAAGCCTGAAATGAAAGTGACTTTAGGTTGTGAGGTCGGGGGGGGGGGGGGGGGGGGGGGGGGGGGAAAAGAAAGCTATATTTACAGTAAATACTAATGAATGCCCCAATTGAATGAAGTTTTATGTTGAAAGGGGGGGAAGGTGGCCAAGATGTAACTTTCATTTTGAGTACCACTCAAATGGCAACGGTAGATTCAATCGATATTGCTTTTGTTTTAGTACTATTGATGAGTTACTTTCCTTTGAGACTCAAGTTCGCGTTCCGACACGATGGGCACGCTCTTGTTTTCTAGTTTAATCCTCATTTTCGATCGTCAAATCGGATTGTGTATAGAACAAAAGCAATGTCTGGAGAATATATTACATCTTGAAGATTTAATTACTTCTTCAGAACTGGGGCAAAGCAATTTACAACATTTATGGAGGTGCCTTGTCAGTTCTCCTGTTATCTCCATTGTATGATGATGCATGATTAACAAAAGATGAGCATGCAATGATGAATTAGGTTAATTTTTTATGTGGCTGTTCTGTTAGTCCTATCTCCAAAATTTGCCATGAAATCAATACAAGGAAGTGGTTTTTCCAGTTGAAAAATAGATTAAAATTTACTTTGAGCAGGCAAGTTCCATATTCCACCCTAAAGTTCCTTTAGCTGAGCAGTTGCACTACAATGGGAATGAACATACTCATCTTTTCCCCTTATTTGTGTTGCAAGATCATGTAGGAATAGTGATGGGTAGGGTAGGCACAATAACTCTGTGCCTCCCCCATCCCCCTCGTGCGCTTATGCTCACGAGGGGGGCAGTCAACAATATTGCATGAACAAGATCAGATGGGTAAACAATAGGTTGAAGAAGGCCTGTAGCACCAAGATCTAAATGTAATAACAGGTCAAGATCGACAAGAGGAAACCTGATGGAAAATACATAGACTGAATTATTGTAAATGTTTTTTTATGGAACTGATTTTGGCTGGAGACAGGACTGAGAATGAATGAGAGGTTTCTCTGAGCCAAGCCCTACTTTGGGAACTCATGCTGATCTGATGTGAGGACCTTTATTTTTTATCAATCAAGTTCTTTCCATTGAGTCAAGAACCAACATGTTTCACTCACAATTTTGCAGTCAGTTTCTTTCCATTGGGACAGGAATAAAAATAAAGGCCAGGAAGAGAAGTGTGTTGAGTGTGCTAGCTCTCCCTAAATGAGAGCAAAGGTATCCTTCCATGAGAATGTGAAATGGGTGAGACGCAGAATGCAGAATTGGTGATTCAGCCATTTTATATTAAACCTTTGATCATCAACTTGCTGAAAAAAATTATATCTCTTCTCATCATATCTTTCTGTAGTCAGCCAAACATCAAATCCAACTGGTTCCTATTTCTGCCCCTAGATAGGAGCACCAATCAAGCAACCAAAGTGGTTTCATAAGGAAGTCATACACACATGATATGAAAGGTGGGAAGAAACCACACTGCACTAAAGGGTTAACTCCTTAGCTGTGTCATTCTTCATTCTTTTCCTACTAACTCTCCTCCTATTGTATTTTCTCTTGGAAGACTGTCATGTAGGATGTAATATTACACCCTAAACAGGCAAGAGGTTAACAAGGATATTAAAATAAAATTGGAAATTATACTCTCCAGTGCAGATTTCACATTGATTCCAAAGAGTCAAATTTAAAACCATTTAACAGTTCCACTGTGAAATATGAAACTAAAATGCTATGGAACTTAATACTGAAAACATATTTTTAGTTACATAGTTTTATTTTGGTTTTTGTAACAAGGCTTTCTTTCTCTTTATTATTTTAGTATACACTAATATTATATTATTACTCCCAATTGCTTTCAATGGAGTAAATGAAGGAGACAGTTATGGGGTAAAGTTTCCAAGGATAGATACTGTTAGTTAGGATGATGACATTTTCTGTGACAACATTAACACCACCTATTGCCAGAAAAGTCAGTCCATGTGATCCATCCATCCATCTTTGATTAGAAACTGCAATTCACATCTGGGATTGATACCATTCATAGCTATGGTGTACTAACTATAACTTATCCATCACTAAGTGCTCTCCTCTAGCCAGTGACAAAAACGATTAAAAAAAATTCCAAGTAACAAACCAAATGGAATGCCAAAGAAGAGTGATGGGGAAAGAAACATAATCAGGATTAAATTATCATTTCATTCTCATTCAACTCCTAATCACAACAAAAATCCATGTGGAAAATGTGGAAATATATAAACTGGTTCAATGGATCACAGATCTTGGAAAACAAACCCATATTTTCACTCAGAGAGAAGCATCCTGAAGCAGTTCAAGATGGATTCCTCAAAACGAGCCATGGAGAATCTCTCCACTGACTCCCTGCAACAGGAGGAGAACCATGACTTGCAAAGTCTGTTAACCATTTGTCTATTATGGATGTAAACATGACATCAGCTATTTACTGATATGAATTTGTAAGAGTCAATGTCACATTCACTGTGCTGATTGAGATATACATGCTGGGTTGTGTTTGAAAAGCATTTATATTCTAGATGGTAGCAATATGATGCAGTTACTTGACTAGAAGGCAGTGTAATAAGGAAAATAATTTAATTGTGCAAGGATTTTCTAACGGACAGTGAATTAGAAAAGACAAGGAAAGATAAAACCTCCACAAGGGGAAAACTTGCCTGGCAGCCAGCTGAATAGTACGCTTCTCCTCTGAGCTCATTTTCATCACTTCCAGGATGGCACCAGCAAAGGATTCTTCATCATCAGCAAGGAATCCAGTTCTGTTCCCTCCATGACTGATTACAATGTCCATCTTGGGGCCTCCTGAATTGTGAGCCACCATGATAAGGCCAGCTGCCATCCCATCCACAACTCCTATGGAAAATTAGAAAAGGGAAAGGAACCTTTTAATTTCACTAGAAGTAGATATGTATTAAATAGGATTTAAAGGTGGCATGAGGTACATATGAATAAGGTAGTCAAATGCTAATACCATGAATTCAAGCAGTGTATAATATAGCAGTTATCAAAGCATTTTCTTCATAGCTGCTGTGAATTAGTAAATGAGGAAAAAGTGAATGCATTTGAGAACCAAAACTTAGAACTTTTGATTCCAGGCATGTTTAACTGGACTATGAACTCCATTTCTAAGTGTTTTGGTGAATACCAACAATTGTGAACCCAGTATCTAAGTAACCCAATGAACAATAAACCTAAGAAAGGAAAAAAAAAATAATATTTTGTAGTCATTCAAGTCATTGCACTTCAGGTATCAAGTACTAAGTATAGGTACAATACAATAATACAAGTGATAAAAAGTGATCTCAGGTGCTCCTTAGCAGGAAGCCTAGTTACATTGGAGCATGAAGAATAATGTAAGGGGATGAAATCCCATGGAACTTAAGCAACTGCAGGAAAGCTAAACTATGGATATCCATATTTTGCAAAGAGAATCCAAACTGAAGCTAGATCCAAGTTTTCAATATTTACTATCTCCATCTCCAACCTATCATTTTTGAGAGTTTGGAGTGAACTTCATCAAGTTTAGGGTATCTACATCATGTCTGACCCCCCCCCTTTCAACATAAAACTTCATTCAATTGGGGCATTCATTAGTATTTACTGTAAATATAGCTTGAAATGAGCACTAAGTCAGGCTTAATTGATGCAAGTCTGGTGGCTTAATAAATGCAGAAGCCCAAGGTATAGAAATATGCATCATGCTGCTAGGTTGTTTTCCACCTGTTTATTCAGTTTTTTTTTCTAGTAGCTCATATATTGATATTTTGACTGCTTCAGCCCACTGCAAACCAATGAGTGTTTGAGTTGGGAAAAAAAAAACACCTTGATTGTTACAATGTGATGATAAAGCTGGACACTTCACAATTTCTGGAATTTTAATCATTTGGAAAACAGCAGAGATTCCTCGGCTACTTCTTTTATTTGCAACTTGGGAATGCTATGACTTTCATGCTCTAATAATTTACTTAAGTTGGATTATATTGGGTATTCAACCTCTGGCCTGTGGGCTGCAAGGCATGCAAAGTGCATTTGAGAATTTATCTTGTCCATAAACCAGGGGTGGTTTACATACAAGATAAATCACCTTGTATGCAAAAACCAATGGTGAGTGGATGGTGTATGAAGGAGGGTGTACAATATTCTGTAACAAAAACCATGCATCACAGTTCAGGGAAACATTGGGAGTTGAGTGCACCATGGGGAGAACATTAAGCAAAGAAGAGCATGCCTCATAGTGGGCAGTGCTAGCATTATATCATGTATTCAGGGTAAGAAATGCTCAATACAACTTCCACCAAGTTGCACAATGGTTCCCAATCAATGTCTGATATTGTGGATTGTGGCTCTTTATTGCCAACCAGCCTTATAATCATTTTGTATGTGTAAAAAATATAAAAGTAAACTTTTCACCAACAAATATGAATGTACATCAATATCTCCATACCTTCAGGTGCCATAAGCTTAGATTGAACAAGCTATGCCTGCCTCTTGGAAGCAAGCTGATGAGGCGAGAATTCAATCACTTCTGTCAGCCAGTGATGCAATATTGAAGGCCTGACCAGGGTTATGCATCATTTTCATTATCCACACAGCTAGGCTAAAATATGAACTCTTGTGTTGCTTTGAGGTTCACAGTGCAAATGAGGTATAAAATTGATAGTGCTCTTAAGTAAATGAGATGATTGGATCAAATATTTAAATCGCACTGATTCAGGCTACCATGCCAATGATTTCATGATCCAGTTCAGTCCATCATCAATTGGATACAACAATTTTTTCTCACCAAATAGCAGTCTCATGCTTACCAATTCCAAAATGTTCATTCCACATGGTATGAAGGCCAATGGTGCCATTCTGGAAGGCCTCCTTAAGTTCTGAGAAGGAAACATTGAGATGAAATTGGACCTGATCATCAATGTCAAGGGTCTTGGCCAGATCCTTGAGAAGATTCACTCTCATCTCATCTTCTGCATGCCGACATCCACCAATCAGAATCAAGTGAAGATTCTCTGTTTTCATCTTTAATGCTTTTGCTTTTTCCAACAGGCATTTGAAGGCTCTTAATTGCAGCTCATGATTCTTCTCAGGTCGGAACTGAGCCACAGACACGATGTCCCATCTTGGCTTTTCATCATCATTGAGAAGGGGGAGAGATGAAAGTTCCTCTGTCTGACAAGGTGGATAGACCAGGTGAACCTACAATAAGAAAAAATCAAGAAAAACTTCTTTCTGGCACAATGAGGATCATGGAATTGTTTTTCAAGTCAGTACATTTTTTCTAGGCTTCCAAATTTCCTCAATGTGTCCCTTTGTCCATGAAGAGTTCACCAAGATGAGATCAGCTCTGGACCCAACAAACCCATAGATGGCAGCAAAGAATTGATAGTATATGAGCTTGCATCGGCTGAGTAGTGGACTCCTGGAAACAACAGCACGGTTGTTGTACGTAGCTGCACCTGACTGGATCAGATGTAGCATGTCTGTGCTGATTGTTGGATAATGAACATAACAAGCAATGTGGCATCCTCCAATGTACTTGAACAGAGGGAAGGTAAAGGCATATCCCATGCTGTCCACATACACATCTGGAAATAAAAAAGTCAGGCTCATGTCTTTAAAAAAAAAAAAAAAAGGCTTTAACCATATTTTTTCACTTTAGACTAGGTCATAGGCTGATTATCAGGCTTTTCCTTTGATCTTTTATTTCTGAGGGGAAGGAGGATAGAGGATCATATGCCATGTAAGGAAAGTCTAGGGGACAAAATGAGACATCCAAATTTTACCTACAATCAAGAGATCAAGAAATTTACACAAGAAATTACTAAAATAAAACTCAAATATGATATCACAGCATGACTGTGAATAACATCTCTTCTCACCTGGAAGGAACCTGAACAATGCCTCTAACCCAAGAATGACAGAGCCTATACTTTGCCCAAGAAGGGTGAATATTGGGTACATTTTGGCTTCCACTAAGAATCTTGTTCGTAGGTAAACAAAGGTGACTCCTCGTTCCAGTGAAATGTTGAACCTTTCCTTGGCATTCTTGAGAATTAGGTTGGGTGGGCTTTCCACATCTCCAGTGTAGATCACGAATTCCCACTTTGGATATCTAATGGAAAAAAAGGTCAATCTATTAGATTTGTTAATATTCCAACTGCATGAAAACATTCTCCTGGCAATATCATCCATTAGTCCTACTCTCATTAGGGAAGAATAAGAGCAAATGAGGGATTTTGCCTTTTTTTTGGACACCCAAATACTCATAGCTGAGGCTTACCATGGGTGAAAATCAATATCCAGCTATATGGCACCATGAAATTTAATGGTATCAAGTCTGCCAGGTTCTGCCAAGTCCAGAAAGTCCAATGCATAAGGGGTTTCAGTTACAATCTTTTCTAAGGTGAATTACCTAATACTTGCCAAGTTTTGAATGACAGCTGATTATGACCTCATATCCATCTGTCAGTGTTGGTGCATGTGTTAATTGATCAAAGATCGACATCTCGTGAACTAATTCAAGTATTGCACATTGTCTTTGACTTTTCCCACTCTAGTTGATAGTCAATTTTTATATTACCTCATATTATTTTCTCCTGAAGAAGGCCAGAAACATGTCACTTTATTGGAGAGAAGAGGAGGTCCAGCATTGGGCCAAATCCACACATACATGTCTTTCTCTCTCCTTTTTTTCAAGCAGGGACATCAGTATCCATATGGTAATAACCAATTATGCCAATGATGCTACATTGGTTTATAAGTTCAAAGATAGCCAGTATCATTAATAAATTGGAAATAGGGAAGAGATACTCCTTGTATGTTTAGCATCATAAAAAAGATCAAAGTAGTTCAATAAATATAGGAAAATTTGAAAGCTTCATGCAATAACTTTTTTCATCGGCAAAAGAAAATTGCAGCATCCTTGAATAACTTGCATGCTTGAGCCAAGGGAGTAAGAATACTGCCTATAAGGCTATGGGGAACCAATGAATGAAGACAACTCAGTCTGTCACTTTTACAGTAATTAAATTGAAAAGAACCTAGAGATTGGTAGAATATAGTCACTTACAGAAAAGATCAAGGAACTTGGCTCATTAAAGTGGAAAAGTAACTTCATTTTGTAACTTCTGTGGCATTTTGCCAAAAGAAGGAATTGCAAAATGATTTTAATTGCAATATATAACTTGTTAAAGCTTAACTTTCTCAATGAAGTACCAATACAAACAGTAAATGATTGTGTTACTCTTCAGTTGACTGCCCCTCAATGCTCCCCCCACTTCACAAGTATAAAATGTATCATGCTCCATATTATCAGCACCCTTAGTCATCCTGAATGCTTCAATGAGATCCCCTTGGCTTAACCTTCTCTTAAGTTAACAAAGTCTGAGTGATTTTAATAACAAATGCTACTTAAATGAAAAGTAACACATAGCTTCTTTCTGTATGATGGGCCAAATGCAAGCAAAAGTAATGGATGTTAATCCCAGGAGCTCTGAATCAGAGGCCCATGTCTAAGCAAATTTCATCAAAACTGTAGGTTAAGGTTTGTATTTTTAAAGATCCCATGAAGAGGCTCCCAAAGAAAATAACTTCAAAACATGAGTTCTCACTTCTTTTGCAGCGCATTGATAGCACACCACATCACCTTTTCACCTCCCCCTCCTGCATTGCAGTATGGGTGAAAGAATCCCACTGTCTTCCTTCTTCCAGTCTTTCTGTGCCAATGGAAAACCTGGAAGAGAAAGCAAAATAGATTCAACCTCCTCTAGAGCCATTCCAAGGTAGCTAAATTCATTCAAGCAAAACCAATCAGTCCCCATTACAACAACAACAACAAAAATATTCCCCAGTTGCTTGCATTGATTACATTTGAGAGACTCATCTTGGTATACACCTTCCTGCAGACATCCCTGTAAGCTCTAGTCTAGGGATATTTTTTAACATTTATAGTTTGATCACATAAAAATCTGCAATATTTGCAGATTACATAAATGCTGGTATTATAAACCACTCTCTTGAGAAAATTTGAGAATGGTTTAATCATTTTCATCCCCTTATCTTAATGTAGTTACAGGCAAGCAGATGACAATGACAACTTCACTCCTGTGATTCAGTATGAAACACTGGTTCAAAATGAAGAAAACTACAAAACGGAAAGCAGAGATCAAGTAATTCACATTTCTAAATCCAAAAAGTATTGGGAAATAGATAGACTCTCTACTCAACTTTCATACACAAATATCACATCAGCTCACATGTGAAGCCAATATAGCAGCTCTATGAAAATTGCTATTTTTGTACATAAGGGAAGGAATCAAAATTTGAGACTCTATGCAACTCCTTTACAGTAAATTCCAAAAATTAAATAATGGGCCTCATAGATAATATATGAGAAAACCAAGTTCATTCTATTAAGATGAATCTTTGCATCAATTAAATTAATGATAGCATGCATATGAACTCTGCAATTTTAAAGTTTCCAGATCTTTCATGAATGGCTCATAATCCTGGTTAATCATGAGAAAATGATGGGTTAAAATATCTCACAAGGAAAGGTAATTCTATAACCCTTAGAAGAATGCATACACAATAGTGGCTTCAATTTAATTGTTTAGGCATACAATTTTTCAAAGTTTTCATAAGACATCTTCACATGCCAGAAGTATCAACTTCTAAGAAAAAACTATAACATCTTGCTGACAATCTAGCATATGCCATTCCAAAATTTGCAGAGATCATTCAATACGAGAAATATGATTTTAATAGCTTTTAAATTGACCTAGTTGATCCCCTCTGTTCATCACTGCTTGCTGTGATTTTGCTTGCAAATGATGCCTCACATTTATGACTTCTTGGAGGCTCATCAGACTGATCCCTCTACCCACTTCTTTTACCCTTCCCATATATGTTTATTCCTATATCGCATGAAAAGCTTATGCGATAAAATGTAATGCTGAGTAAGCGCATGCAGTGCTTATCTTTCCTACTAACTCATACTTTACCAGAAGACTCAACAAATGTGTACATGCTTGTCTAAATGAAAGAAACTTTCATCCGGCCTCACCATTTTCAGGAGAATCAAGGGAAGAAATGCTGTTAGAATCACAACGGAGACGAAGTTCAGAGCCATGAAGATATATTGTCCCCAACCGATGTCCGTACAGGCCAAGCGTGGATGTCCAAGGACTGGGTCTAAACTCTTACGTGGCAGAAGCACGATGGAGCAAATGATCACGTGTATCGTGAGATCCTGGACGCGGCCATGATGAAAAGAAGACCCGCCCAGAACATGCTCGGGACTCTGAATGGCTCTGTCATGGCAACCGCCGTGAATGCTCGTGCTGAATGCGATTACAAACTCAAGGGGCTTGGTCAGGTCTTATCGGGCCTCATTTTTTCAGTGGTAAACTGTGTTATATGCCTAAATTTGTTTCTGGGCTAATAGGGGTGTAGGCCTAAGCTTAATTTTGGTTGGGTGTAACACATGTAAAACCTTGGCTGTAGGACTAGCATAAAGTGTGGGCAGGATTAGATTATGAGCATAGGGGTGTGGTTCGTTATGTCAACACGCCCGTCACGTTTTTGTTTCATCACATCTCACCATGTTGTGCCATTCTGCAATAATATCATCCATCTTAGCAGTTGAGTTCTCACAGGATAAGGCACCGTCTAAACCAAATGCAAGAGATGGCGCAGTTAAAATGTTATGACTGAGATAATAAAAAAATTCTTTTTTTTCTCAGTTGAAGCTTGGAATCTATTGGTATAATTTAGTCTATCATAGATTTACCATTGTAAGAACTCCTTCTCCATAGACTCATGGGGAATGGCTAAAAATGGGTAATACGAGAGATAGGATGAAAAGGCACCAATGAAATTATATGCCTAACATTAGAGGGAAGACTTGGCCAAATGCCCTGGGGAGGGGTTGGTTGTATAAGGAAGACTGCACAGTATACATTTATCATTCAGCTGTGGTGACTGGGAATGTAGAAATGTGAGTTTCTGCATTCAAAATTACCCAAGGTCAGCTTGGGACCAAACAATGGCTTCCATACCTTCAATGAGAATCTGATACTTCCAGTATTATACTACAACTAAATGGCCAAGTGTAAACCTGCACCTAGATTTTTCCTGAGTTTCATCATAATGAAAAAAAATTGATGAGGAGATATATCAGGCATTAATTGTTTTAAAGTGGGTAGAGGCTCTTTCCAAGTTTACAAGGTGCCACTGGACATTACAGTGAATGAGAGGTTATCTTAATTCACCACAAATCTATGGGGGAAAAACTGTGTTGATGCAAAACAATAGGAGGGCTGCTAACTGCAAGGGGTTGGGCATGTGATTGCCTCAAGTTTTATTCTAATTGCTGTCATGAATCCCATTTTGGATCCCTTTTTAGACCACATAGGTTGAGTCCCTCACTCGAGCCTTTCTCAACTAAGACATAATGCTATCCTTATTTATGCTTGAATAGATATTGGAGAATGGTAGCCATACCTAATGAAAAATGAAAAATCTCATTTCTAAGGTGCATGAGAACATCATTGACATTGCCTCAATGTCAATGGTGACAGAGGACTGCAGCAGAAAAATAAAAAACCGATTTCAAAAGTAGGCAAAGCATGTGTAAAATCCAGAATTCTTCAATGAAAGCCTTTTGTCCATGCATGAAAAAAGCTTTGCAAGTATCACATTTTAAAGAAAAGCAAAACTCTCCAAGATCATGTAGTGCTTGAAATGTACTTCATTGGAGAATAAACAATGGGGATGTACTGAAAATTTGCAGAGCAGCAGGTATGTTTAAAAATAAAAAAGCTTCTATCAAAATGGTATATTCTGACACCTCATGATACAAATTATGAGAAATTTTGATAACCCTGGTAGATAGTTCTGCTCAAGAGGTATGTAAGAGAATTATGTAATGAGAATGTAAGCAGGCCCACCAAAAAGACTTATTTCAGGATACAAAAGGAAACAGGCAGTTGGGTGACTTTGAAAGTCCTTCATCCGTCTTGTCATGCAACAGCTACGAAGCAGCAAGAAATGTAAATTTTCAATACACTGCATTTTAACAGCCCCATCTGTGGGAATCCACTTTGGAATACGTCTGTGGCTTACTCGCGCAAGCATGACGGCAGTTTCACACCTGTCTCTTGGGACTTTCCCATTTCCATAGCCAGGTTCACTTGATTTCGCTAGATGTTTTTGAGATATAACTCTTGTTTTGTGGTTAACTTCAACAGGAAGTTCACGCGTCATTGCCTATGCCTATGTTTTCAGTTTTTGAAGTTTCAATAGAGCTTCATGGCTACAGTGATCAAAAGGAGAATGAGAACTTTGTATAGTTGAATGAAGGAGGAAGGAGCTGCATGGGTTTTGTTTTTCTGGAGAGTAAGCATCCTTTCTTTGTAAAAGATAAATGGAGCTCCTTATGCAGTCACACAGATGCCTTGTTTCTGCATAAAATTTTCATGACCATTTTTGAGTAAAGTATCGCTGAGTTTCACAAGACTGATTTCATTAATTTCTCATTTTGCAGCATTTTAATTTCACCAATTTGGTGAGAGCCATGAATTGTTTGAACCATCTGTTTTTATTTTGAAAAATGTTCACCTAGTGACAAGTGCATTATGAGATAAGTGTGAAATATGGACACTCTCATAGGGGAGAGCACATGGGAGGGGATGGAGGGGAGATGCCCACTTGGGGCCATTGTAACCTCCCAACCACTGCACTTAGACCATTAGCATTCTCTTCTGTATCGCTCCTTTTCTTTGTCATATTTCATCATTCGTGGTATTTTGTCCCTCATTCCATGACAATAAATGCTGAAGAGCCCCCTGAACGATCTGATGCTAAGCAGAACTTCGCGCTGCTCTGTTTATCTTTGCAGACCTCCAATCGACCTAACTGTTTCACGTTCTTATGCCGGTGTCAACAGATAATCAAAGAGACAATATCACTGAACCTCTGCTTCATCGAAGCGCCATCTCCGTCCAAGATATCTGGCCAGTGCTTTCATCAGAGAGGTGATCGAGCCGAGACCCGCGTCTCTCGGAGTGTGCCTACCCGTGATGTGACGCCCTCCCTTCCCCCGCGCCCCCCCAAAGGATGGACAGAAGGCCCAGGAACTTCCAGCTGGGCAGGCCTCCCCCGCGCAATTTCCCCGGGCGCCACCCGCATCGCCCAGGAGGTGAGGTCGCTCTCTCTTGCTCTCGTGATGGGCGCCACGTATGACTCATCGGGTAATAGCCTCTGCTGATTTTGCTATTTATGACTCATCCGATGGTAGCCTCCGTTGATTTTGTCACTTATGACTCATCTGACTAGCCTCTGCTGATTTCGTCCGTCAGCCAGAGTGAAAGGTAGCTTGTATAATAATGAAGCGGACTCGAATCTATTCCGTCCTTGAAGCTCTGGCAAAGATGCCGATGGCTGCATTTTAGGATCCGTGCCCCAAATACGGAATCCGTCGGCTGAAGGAACTTTGCCGCACGGTACTGATGGGATTGAGACCGAGGAGAGTTCCAGTCCGTGAACGCAGTAATATGTTTTCCGTGTTGGGAAGGATGATATCTGATTGAAAGATGAAACTCGAGGAAGGGCTTCAGCATCCGTCTCGGATTGAATAGGAGAGAAGCGAAAAGGTCCTCGTCCTTATCAAATAGGGCAGGCCCCCCCACAACGAGAATCCATTCCGGCTGCATAGAGAAGCAGACACGAGTGGGGAGGGGTGGAAAAAAAAATCGAGAATTGCTTCGTAGCACATAGGTGGCGATAAGAGGTGTCTCATCCGTCATCATCTTTCCTCCCCCCTTTTCCCAGCATTTCCTTCCTCTTTCCCCTCCGTCCTAATGTGTCATCATCAACGCGGTTGGAAAAGAGGTTATCGCTTTATCGAGAATCGTGACCGCATCTGGCGAATTTCGGGAGAGGCGAGGAACACGTACATCCACGGGTTTCCTTCCATTCCGTGCCGGATGAAGGGAGGCAGCGAGGCGTTCGAAACGTCGTAGCTGTATTTCGCGGATGGCTCATCTTTGTTCGTGTTTTAATTATGCGTGGACGTGATTCTATGCATGACGCGTTTTCGTACGAAACGGGGCGTTTTCGGCTTCTGATATCTGGTTTGAGATAGTTGGTGATCTGCAAGATGGGCCGACGATTAAACTCCAACCGGTTTTTCCCTCCCCTTCGTGTCATCGGCCTCGGCGGTCATCCCTTCTTTCGCTTCCTCGCTTTTGGGGCACAAATTACTTCGGAACAAATTACATCTTTTTTATTTTTCGCCGGTGGGAATGGGCCAGAATTTACGGCAGTAAAACGCGACCCGTGATCGTCCTGACGCGGAGATGATGGGGTCCTCGAAGTATGAATGAAGTGTTAATCGCCCCCTGCATGGGATTTATGCCTTCCTCGTCTGATGCTCATTACTTAGCGGAATCGTCTGCACGTCGGCAGCATCTCGGGCGAGGAGCAAGGAGCGGGACGCCGTGACACATGGAAATGCGGCACGCGATGACGCACTTGTCTTCGTTGCGGTTCCACGCAAACGGGTTCGCAGTTGTGCATCTAAAGATGTCATGGTGTTCCGAGGGAAAAGAAATGGGCGAAAGCATGACTTTTTTTTCGGCTCCGCTGCTCCCGTGTCGGGCTAAACGACCCGTCTTATTTTGTTCCGTCTTTCATTTTCGCGTCACGTTCGTGGCGTCTGACTTTTAAGCTGGTGTTTGTCGAGTGATTTATTTTATATGTATTTTTGCGATTGTCAGCAGCTCCGCGACCGGAGGTTTTTCATTGCGTCCTTCCGCCTTGAGGCTTTTTTGCCGTCTCGAATAAGTTTTTAGAATACGAGACGTCGCATCTTCGGTCGAACGGTCATCACTCGGTATTTATAGATGACATATGCCGCGAGAGTGAATGTCTCTTCTCCCCTTGTCTCCTTGTCTCGGGGGTGCAGTGATGGGTGAAATAGGCCCCTGGAAACGAATGTGAGAAAAAAAGGGGGAAATGGCATAGAGAGTGATTATACGAGGCGTAGGAGTCGGTGGAGGCTGTGTCGGTGCCGGCTTCGGTCCGGTGCCCGCCGTGCCCGTCTCTCGCGAAGCCACACGGGGCGTGGACGCGCCTTCCCCCCCCGAAGTCATGCATATGCAGGGATGGCACCGTCGTCTGAATCTTGGGGGGAATGCTCTGTCTTATTTGTCTCGATCTGGCTGCCTCCGGGTCATTCCCAGACGTCATGCAGAACCATCGCTCGTCCCGGTTGTGGCTTTTTATTTCGTTCCCCGAAACGCGGCAGAAGCCCTCGATGTCTCGGTCGATGGGGCCATCCGCAAAGTTGTCTGTAAATATTGACTCTTATGAGAAGAAATGATCGATTGCTTACTTCGCACTACTGTTATTAGGAGAAGTTATGTTCTTAATGCGTTGTCTGGAGAAAGAAAATAAGCTTGTTTATGTGGAGGAAATGGTCCATATAGACCAACTCATCAATGAGGCTGGGAATGGGAGGGTGGAAGGCAACTGCCGTCAGATTGGATGGGAAAGGCACTCTTTTAGCGAAGGAGCGGAAATGGGCGTCGGAAGTGGGGTCATCATGACGTCGTTGGCGGGGGGATTATTCCCTCGTAAAATGAGACTTACCGATTTTGACGCAATGCATAATGATTACATCCGAGTGGATCTTTTCATGCCCACTTTTGTGCCTGGAGAGCCGGCTTTTCTTTTGCTTCTTCCGGCTCTAGTATGCTGTGCGTTTTTTTTCTTCAGTTTTCTGGGAAGTCACGGTAGTCGACATTTCTTGACTCATAGGGATTCTTCATGGATCGGCAAGGGGCTTTCAGTTGCTCTCAACCGTTTCTTCGTGTCTGACTCAGGCCCAGCATCGCTTCCGACGGATGACGTCATGCTGATGTACTTGGGGTTTTTTCGATCAGCTCATCATCGGTTATGATTAACCATGAGGTCACGTTTTCCGTCGTTCGAATGGGAGGTATCACCGCGATGTTGCCCGGTGTAAAGGGCAACAGCTGGCGATAGCGCTCGATCGAGTGGTTGATAAGGAGAAGGTGGGGAAATGGGATGGGGATGCTGACGCCCAGCTGTGCGGGGATGCAGGGCGAGGCCTAGGCGCGCCAGTCTCGCTGTGGCTGTGGAGGTGCACGCATCTCTCTTCTCTGGCGCTCCGCTGAGCTTGCCACGTGCGTCGCTTGGGACGTCTTGTCATGTAAATACGTTGTCGCGAAACGCGTCTGGCCGTGCGAACGAAGAGATTGCTGTCCTCGGTGCGGGTGGATCGTGCATGCGCGTGTGACCGTCTTCTCGAGCCTTGTTCATCATGACGAGCTGCATGTTCATGAACGGGGGGGCCTGGGGGCCCGGTGGCACCGTCGGTGAGTGGGACACCCTTCCGATTGCGTTTCGCCGATTCGAACGGAAAACGTCGTAAACTGGGTTCATCGAGTCGCGGTCGAGAGAGGTACAGGTGTGCCTTGCATGTGGGGGTGCGTGCCTTTTCCGAAAATCGCCGTCGGGTCCTCGTTTGTAATAATGGGTTGTGAAACTCCGAAGGTATGTCGAGGTCTGCCGTGATAATATCATCTAACGTGTGTGTTACACCAGGGCAAGGTTGTAACCGAGGAAACGGTGAAAGTTGGGGTCACACTCCTGCGTTTTCTCATGTCGTATGCTTATTATCTGCTCCTCTTTCGTCATGTTATCAATTTCCCGTTTCTACCCCGAGAGGCGTTTTCCGTCGTGGCCGATTCGCGGAGGCGGGAATCCGAGAATCTCAGCTCTTAAAAGACTGTGCTTTCTCGCAGTTGCAGCGGGTACGTAGACCAGAGATTTCGGGGAAATCGATGGGACATCAATTAGGCTCCTCGGGGGATTCACGGTCAGGTAAAGACCGGATCCTTTCCGTCGGAAATGCTATTCCCCCTTCATTGATTTTTTCCCCGTTGCCCCACATCCATCGAATAGAAACACGGAAGGCTGCAATCATGTGGTTCTTGCCAATGGGGTAGGATGAGTCTTTTTCCTTTACCTCTTGGAAGAATTTTCAGTCGTTTCATGCGAGGGGCCCTTCCGCCCGTGATGAATGCATGGGAAGTGCCCATCTGGGCATGAGGGTCGGGGGGGTACGGATGTCGGGAATGCCCCCCGTCTTAGATGGGAACCTCGTCTCATCCATAACTGCCTCCGATGTCGTCATTGTCTTTTGTTCGAGCACCGGTCTCGCTTGATGGCATGCCTCGCGAGGAACCTGGGTTCGGGAGTTGCATATGGTCTCCAGAAGTGAATACGAGCCATCGTTGCCAGGAAAACCGCTCTCGCGCCACGGTGTGTTTTCCAGGAAAGTGGATTCCTCGACTTCGCGAATTCGCGAAAGTGGGGACGTGCGCAATTGAGTTCGCAGAACATTTCAGGAATTAGTTGGCCTTGAGACTCAAGGACACGGTTGTTCACAGGTGTTACTACTTGACAGAAGAGCTGTAACACGAAACTTCTCTTCTTCGTTTGTGGATCCATCATCGCGGGTACGCCTTTCTCCGGAGAGTCAACAATGAAGAGTGCTGGGATTTTCTTCGTCTCACGTTGCCATTTGTTGGAAATTGTTCATGCGCGTAGCTCCCTTTTGTCCCTACAGGTAATATCTAACGTAAAGAGAATTATATTGCTTCGGCTAGCTCAGGTTTTGCACCAACGTAAACAAGCTGCTCTATTGAGACGCGTTTTGCCTTGCTCTATGGGCCTCAGGGAGAATGACAATTTTTCGCTTTCAGCAGCTGAAAGCAGGTTCAAGTCCTCGCCACTCTGGGAGCATTATCTCAAGTTTACTTGACTGGGTTTCTGCCAGGTGCATGGAATGCAAATTGCAAAGAGAGTGTCGCTATCTCCGCACGTGCATTAACGCTTTGCCCCTCTTTTCGGAACCAGTTACTTCCGTAAACAAGCCTTGGTGATGAGAAGGCGAGTCTGTGTCTCGTGCCAAAGGTGACGTCTCAGTCCGTAGTTCCTTGTTGGTTTTTCCTTCCCTCCGTGTTTCTGGATCACTGGCCGGGAGTAGGATTATTGTTTCTTCGCTTGACGGCGGAAGCCGTTACAGTTAGGTGGATATTCGCCGAGTGATTTTTCGACGGTGTCATTCATCCCCTGCTGGGAAGGAAACACCCCTTCTACTTGAAATAAATGTTGCTGTTTCGTGGCCTGAAACAGACGGACGATGACGAGGCATGAATTTTGTTTGCGGTGCCTTCGGCCACAAAGAGAGGCTTCCTTCCATGTCAAAGTGTCTTCGCCGTGTTGCCATGCCGGGCCGGCTCGGCTCGGAATCCTCGTCACGTCAGGGCAAAAAGAAGAAGAAAAATAACCCGAGTGCGAGAGAGACACCGGAAATTCAATCTCATTCCCCCACGTCGGTTTGAATTGGACCTTTGGAAGAGGGTTCGGCATAGAAAAATACGGCTTTCCCTGGCGTATGTTATTAGATTTGGACTTCATTTCATCCGGTAGGGGACCGACAGGGGGGAGGAGATCTCCGACCGATTGTTTCCTCCCCCTCTTTCCCTATTGTCTGTTCTGACTCACCAGTTCCGTTCGAAAGATCAGACAATTTTGGTATAATCGATGTTTGGGAAAGTTTATAATAATTTACAAAAATATTTCTCAGTGCTTATCAGCTTGATTGAAAGCCTCGAAGGATAAAGAAAAGCAAGATATGGCTGTATGCGTGAAATGGGACACCAAATTTGATACTGACTTGAAACGCATGAATAAGGCTCGACCAGCTGGTAAATTAAGGATAATAACTGATGTCCTTTAGAATAAATGTACGCTAGCATCATGCAAAGGTTTGCATCGCTTCATTGAAATCTGGGCAAAGGGCCAAAATAGTATTTGTATTTACCAACTCCATGTAGCCAGAAAAAAGGTTTGAGCTCTCATCACCCACAATATCTTCTCTCTGTAATTTTGTTGATTTATACAGGCCATTAGCCTGTTGATAAACCGTTGCAGTACTTATGGCGCACATCTGTACTCGTTCGCTTCAATGGATCCATTCGCATGATTACTGGGGATTGCGAATATTATTTTCTCTGAGTGAAAGTAATTCTTTGATTGGAGTCGGCAAGAGCAAGGCTAGGTAAAAAAAAATTACCCGGTCATTGGTGAGGATAGGGCATTCCACCTCCTAACTTCAATGTCTTTGACTAAGGGCAAACTGTTTCTTGCCTCACGTGATTGTTATCCACGTAAGCGTGATGAATCGTTTCCCATTCAAAAATTGCTGGGAACCGAAGGAATTCATTTGGCGTTCCTCAACCGAAGCCAGTTCACGGTACTCGTGATAATCCCAGATCCAAGAATATTCCTTCTTTCTGCAGTGCACGTTTTTTACGAGCGCTTCGAATGTCTTTGATGTGCGCTCGAGCGTCTGCCCCCCAATTTGTCAAAGTGCCATCATTTGGTGGTAGAGCTTTCTTTCAATATTTATCTGCCATCGCTGAAAACATGACTGATTGGATGAATTTGGATGCATAAAAGATTATTTGAAACTTCTGGAGGGCCGTATATTCAGGAAAATTCATCATGAATGTTGCGTTACTGTAGGCCCATAATATTCCCCCACTGATGCATTGCGCCGATTGGAGGAGGTCAAGTAACGCTCCTAGATGGACCGGGATGCCAAAAATCTTACTTTTCCCCCCCGAAAAATCTGGGGTCAACTTTAAAGGAAAGTGAATCAATCGAAATCAGCAGTTCCAACTGCAACTCTCACGAGGTAGTCTAAAGCACATCGATTCCAAACGGTACTTCCAGAGTTGTTAGCACTCGGCACGATCTCATTTGGTCGCTCGCTCATGGAAAATTAATAGTCTCAAGCCGCTATGTGCATCGTAAGACGGATTCCATGCTCAATGAACGACCAGTTTGAGTCCAGAATCTTGATCCGCTTATTTTTTTTACCCAGGGAGAAGGGAAAATCGTTCCAAGCAAAGCTTTACAATCGTCATTTGATATAGAGATAGAGATAGAGATAGAGATGTGCCAGGAACAGATGGGAGATCCCCCCCGGTTGGAAAAAAAGTGGGATAAATGAGATGAAAAATGGTAGCCGGAGTTCCGACAGGCAAATGACTTGCTCTAGAAATTCCGAGTGTATAATTCACACCTGCTCTCCTTCGTGACGCTAACTGATGATATGCTTTGAGATGAGTAGACTATTAGTAGCTCGAACCCAAGTACAAATCCGACCGATGGCTCGTTGTGCTTTGTCGAGGCCCCTTCCAATCCGTTTCAGAAGGGAGAAGCGAATTTTTAAGCATTCTTCAAGTTTTTGTCCAACAGAAATAAAGGGAGAGCTACGAAAGGGAGACAGATTGATTGCGACGTCGAATCAAGGTGTACTTACTCATTTGTATGCAGTAAAAAATGAATGTAATTAATTCCTCATGTACGAGGAGGTGGAATAAATTTTAATTTTATTGGGATTCGTATTAATTAGTAGACGGCTGTAGTTGAAGCATGGGAAGCTGTGTTTCTTCGTTATTCAACTTTCTTTGACGGCAGGTTTCAATGAAAAGGAAGAAATGCCATCAGTTGAGGCTTCTTGGATGACTCGCCCTCATTACTGATATGACAGATGGATGGTTCCAACTTTCACTCGGCATAATAATAGGAAACTGCTGAAGTAGGCGAGAGATCTACGTACTCACTCATACTTATGTACTGTCTGGTTCTAAAGTCATGCACCAAGTGCAAGAAAACATTAGTTTCTCTTTCGAACTGAAAAAGTGAACAGTGGAAATTTGGAGCACCAAATTGGATTTGTTTTACTGATAGGATTATGTGGGGACAATCGTTACGTTTCCCTACTTCGGGAAATTCGCAGGGTACGTGTTTTGGTTCTCGCTACTGTCGAATAAGAAACGGACCTACGCAGTTGCTGGAGATCAGACCGGGCTTAGCAATTTCCCTATCAGTGAACGCTTTATGAGTGAACGCTTTATCTCGGTGGTCTTCTGCACGCACGGAGCGTGAGATATTTTGAGCCCACAATGGTATGCGGAGGAGTGCTAAGCGACATGGCGTGGGCTGGGATCGTGCGAGATACCTGCGTGGACCCGTTTTTATTTTGATCGTAACGTGAACCGAAACCGCGTAGCTTGCGGTGCTGTTGGAAACTCTGTAGGGTTACCTGGGTACGGTTATCTAGGTCTGGATGTCTGGTTCTGGTTTCTTTGATACGGAAAATTGACTTAATCGCGGTCGGTTTGGTGTCAGTAACAACAACCCAATGCGGTGTTCCAGATTAGATTTTCAAGCCATGCCACCCACTTAAAGGAGAAATAAGGTTTCATTTAGTGTGTGACTTTTCAGTCGAGCTGAATACCGAAATCCCAACTGGAGCCGCAAATGAACTAAGACTGGAACTGAATTGCAGCATAACTGTGGCTGGCCTGTGGTTTTGAAATAAGCCATTTTCACGATTCAAACTCTTCCAGAACAGTCTCACCATTTATACACGCTCTAGGTCGTCGTGGCTTAGCTCGCTTTTTCATTTAGTCTCTCTAGCTTTGATTAAGCTTGCTACAGTTAACCTCCGCCTCTGTGGTCGTTCGTGCATGGAATTCATGGTCCGAACTGCAGAAGGGTCGATTTAGCCCGCCAATCATACTATGCGAGACCACGCCTCGTCCGAAAAGATGTGTGTCAAGGCGTTGCAGATCCGGCCTCGGCAAGGCATCGCGCTTGGGGGATCTCCTTCGGGTGCCGACGGGGTGGAGGCCAGTGTGGAAAAATCACGTCGAGGATGAAGGAGAAGGTGGTTTCCCCCTTGGCTTTGCTGCTTGCTTAGTCGTGCGTCCTCGGTGCACGCACTCTTCGTGTGGAGGGAAAAATTTCTGGTTTTGTCCTTCATTGTTCTGCTTTCACTCGTACTTGCCCCTGGTTTTTTTTTTTTTAATTCATTTTTATATTATTATTTTACACGCCCAAGAAGTTACGTGGCCGTCGATTTCATTGAGATGGGAGGGTACAAGAGCGTGTCAAGGACGAACCGTTCGTGATTCCTTCCCTGCCTATGCCCATTTGTTCATTTGATATAGCACTGGGGCCGCAAGCTTCCCGTCGCGGTTTTTTCTCAGCTTTATCAAGACGAATTAGATCTCTCTCTCTCTCTCTCTCTCTCTGCGTCTCTCTCTTCCTTTCTTGGTCGACAACGAGGTCATGACCGCCTCCGTGAGATCTGGGCCATTGAGGCAAGATGTAGACGTCGAACGTAATTCCACTCTTTCTATTATGGTACTGTTTATTCCATTTTAAGAGTAAAAAATATTTTTGCTTCCAATTAACTGAAACTAACAAATGAACCTAAAGTGAGAGTTTTCTTTATAACCGAAACCAAAACTTATTTCAGTACTGATACTGAAGCCTTCAACCGCTACTGGAACCACACTCTGTACCGGTCAATAAATCCCTTCCTTCAATCCGTCACCGGTGTACTGGGTCCCACAAAAAGATTGCTCTACTTCACTATCGACGAAACTGAAATATATTGGGGTAATGCAACAGCAGGACGGAATTCCTCACTTTATTCTGCATTATGTAGACGTATTTTGGAGCAAAAATACCATTGTTTCTCCATCTCCAAGGTATTTGTTAAGACAGGTTTACTCGTCGGTGACAGAAAAAAAGGCGATCGCTTTCGTGTGGGGGATTTTCGGAATGGCACGCGATGCTGGTGCAGCTTTCAATTTTCTGCTCCCTCCGCAAATTATTCCGTGATAGACTCATTAGTGTTCGAAATGCAGGCGGTGCGAGTAGTGTTCCGGAGTGTGTTTTTACATGTTGCAAAATGAAGCGAGTGATTCAGTCCTGCCATGCTTGCATTTTTCACGCCTTTCGATATCAGTGTTGGGGTGAGGGACCTTGCGGTGTTTCTGAGGATGAAAGGATTCGTCTCGCTGATCCGGGTCGGTCCTTCGGAGGGAATCCTTCACGGATGCCTGACAGGGATTTTTTATGCACACGCTCCCCTGGTCTTCTCTTGCACTTGATCGAGAGCGATACGGGAGTTCCAGCTCACACTCCGTGCACCCGCGCGCTCGGTCCTCCCCTTTCTTACCCGTTCTGGGCCTGGAAGATTATTTTCGATGCCTGCCAGGTCAGCCCAGGGAAGGCATGGAGCGGCCTCGTTTTTTTCTGATGATCATGCGGGAGCATTAAAGACATCATTTCGAGAGTGGGCTTCGGAGGGTTCCCGTGGGGAAATTTGGGTTGAGGAGTAGGGTCTTTTAAAGGTGTGGGAGTTGCCGGGTTGATTCAAAGCACCTGCAGTTTCTGTCCACATCGTTCCTGTTATTCTTTACCTGTACTTTGGGTATTGATTCATTATTACAGTGTTGCGTGCGGGATGGCAGATTTTCAAAGCTCCTTAAGCACTGTAATCAGCTCAGCCCTGTTTCACAAATTGAGTGGGAAAAAAAAAGGCAATCCTCTGTTCTCTTTCAATCAATCAGTTTCAAGTCGCTCCGGCATCCTATGACGCATGGTTTAGCCAGTATGATGGGACGATGTTCGAAGTGCCTCGGGGTCAGGTAGCCCCAGGGTGGTTCTCATCGTGTAATGACTCATTACGGTCACTTAAATATCATTGTCGCGGATTTGAAACCGAGACTTTGGCGTGGGTTTCGTAAGCCGTCACACATAAGGGTTGTTACGCATCGGGGAGCATAATAATCCAATCCTTCCCTTTTCAAGGTCTTCGTTGTCGCTTGCAACGCATATAATTTCCCTTCAGATTTGGACATTTTGTGGTCGTGAAAGCTTTCGTTGAAATTTCTTTCTTGTTTTGTCGATTGTCTGGTTTTTCGTTGCCGTTTCAGTGTTTTTTTGTTGTTGTTTTCATTGATGTTGACGAATGAGCGAATGGCCATTACATTTTCATGCTCGCACGTATAGCAGCTTCTTGAAGCATCTCATGAATTCCAAAAGGAACCAGCGGGGAGTCCTGGAGATAAATGATTGAGTGAATCGATTTTTCGTAGGGCGATGAAATTAGCCAATAGGGATTTATGTAGTGAGCAATCGGTCTTTTGTTTCATTTTCTGGGAGTTGAACAATGAGTCCATCCTAGAGAACGCTCGAAACCGAAATGAAGTGGACGTCCAGCCATTGAAACGCGTCAAGGTCCGGTTGCGACAGAGTCTGGAAGGTCCCAGCCGACTTCCTGCCTCGTCCTCCTCCTTAGTCCGCTAATTTTCGGGTTTGCGTAACAGATTGAATGGACGAGGGAGGGGCAGGGGAAGGGGGAGGCCTCGCCTTTGTCTCCACCGTTCTTGGCTAATTGCAATCCTTTTTGATGGAAGAGAAAGTCGATGAGAAAGGCGCGAAATCCGAGCTTTTCACCAACTTCCTCCTTCGGTCGTCTGAAGAGGCTGCGTGTACTTGTACGTGTACGTAGTGTGTGCACAAAGGCTCATGTTCCTTTTCTATCCCTCTTTCTCCTCGTCTTACGTATCCGGCTTTGAATATGTAAGAGATCCTCTCAGAATAGCCTGTGATGTCATAGTTCACGAGGAGATCACACGCCTTTCCTTAGTTATCTTGGCGGAAGTCCAGAATATCATTGACTCCCGCTGATCCTTTCTTTCCAAAGTTTTTCTTGTTTTTTTTTTTTTCATGGAGTAGAGAGAGTACGTCCGGCTGGTCATGGTATCTCATGATCTGGCGATTCAAGGGAGATGCTAGCCCGAGTCTGAGCGGCTTATCACAAGGGATGCCGCGAAATTGTCCCCGAGACGAGGCATCGGATGCGAATAATTACTTTTACGAAGCACCGACGCAGTTCGGTTTCCTCTATCTGGCCCCTCGAGGTCCATATAATACCCTGGAGTTGATTAAAATGGATTCTTGGGAGAGGGTGAGGCGCACTTGCGGGGTGATCAATCCCCTTAACATCTTTATCCGATTCCATTACTCACTTTTCCCTTTGAAATATGTCACTGGGAGGAGTTTCCTCATCCCATGGATTATTGATACCCACCGTATGGTTTCTATCCATCAAGATTGCCTCTTTCTGTTGTGATTTATTTTTTATGAATTAATCTTCCAAGTACTTACTGCGTACCTAGGGGCATAAAAAACATGACGGTATTGTTTCAATCCGAGAAGCTTGGCGCCATTTAATTCAATGAAGCACGTAAGTACACTTGAAAAGGAAACGTTTAATTTATGCATTAAGTGGCTGTATTTAGCCTAGAAAAACTAACTTAATTAACCTAATAACTTAATTTTCCCCCAAAATTATTGTCAACCGCGTAATCAACTTGGGATGGTTGTTAGTGCAGATAACCTCTATGCATGTGGAGAAGGAAAAGTCACAGAATGATCACCATTGGTAGTCATCATGTCTGAAAGATTTAAAAGAGCTTGACCTCAGCTCTTTGGATTAAACTCTATGGTTAGATGTCGGTCCAGTATTCGAGTGCCCATTGACCAATTCCCGTCAGCCCGCAGGCTGTAAAAACCGTCCGCCGATACTCCGTGTGCACTTGTGCGCGGAATAATGGGCCGTATCCATAGATGAGCGACGGAATGATTCCCCTGGGAAATTTCGGATTCTAATTTCCTCTGATGGACCCTAGAAAATGGAAGGATTACGTTGCGTTTTTTCCAACTCTGGTTTCCCATATTTTTTTTGTCATCCGCCGGGGCTCGCATCTTCGAGCATTGCAGCATGCCCGTACGAAACGAAGGGTCATTAATTCGACGGCAAGCACGTGACTGGACCTCCTCGGGGCTCTTCACGTTTCCTATATATTTTTCTCGTCTGCGTAGAAGAACTTCCAGACTCGGTTGACGTGATCGAATTCATGAAAGATTAATGGGATCATCGGGACCCGAGAAAGGAGGAGAAAAATGGGGACTCGATCGAGAGCCGTCGCACAAAAGAAACCGGGTTTAGAAGACCCCCAAAGCGGAGAAAATGCAAGTTCCTGTCCTCATACCCTACTTCATACGGAAAGAATCGACTGGTTCCTTATCGCATTTGGAGAGGAAAAAGAGAAGAAACAATAATGCAGGAAAGCCGCTTTTGATTGATGTGTCGGGGAGTACTGGGATGGGATTCAGAGTGGAAAACCCGCAGATGATACGGCACTGTTCGACTTCGTTTCTCTCCTGTGACCGATCCATATATGAGAAATGGATTCGGAGGAGGACTGGCGTACTTTTTTCTTACCTATTTTTGTGCCGGGTCCGCGATCAACTTTCTCCGCGCGATATCTCGGTCACGTTCGTCCGCGCGTCAAAGAAAAAGGGTTTACAGAGAAATATGATGGTTTTTGAGTCCATCGACCCTAATGGTCATCTCTCGTGGTCTGGCCGCTCGGTGGATCTTCCCACGGAGCCATCGGATGATTAGCACCCCAGAGATTCGGCAGAGGAAGGGGGCTTCCGAGCGGAGTTTGCACATTTGCATACGCCGGGGTATGCAAAAGAGGCGAAGGAGGCGGAATGAAGGAAACGAAATCCCGTTAGTCTTGGGGAAATAGAGCGTTTCTAGAAGTCCGTGCTTCGGGAAGCCCGGAGTTTCTACGTCTTCAACCGTTGAATTCCTCTCCTTTCTTGCGTTTTTGTTCCGTCACTTCCCTTTTATTTTTTTCTGCCTTTGTTTCTCCTCTTCGGGTGTCATTCCCTACTTCCAGGAGCGTAACTCGGTTACGGTACCATCGGGTTTTGTTTCGGGCACTAGCAGCACTATCGAATGACTTTTCCCCCTTTTCATACGGTCGTGGTTCGGGTCGTTTGAGACGGCCTTTCGCTGTTCTACCTCGAATTGCAAATCATTAAAAGAAAAACTGTTTAGCAAAGCGTGACTCGGTAATGTCTCGAAGCGAATTGTAACTCGGTATTACTCATCTGATGTATTCCGCGATTGCGGCAGGTTTCATGACCGATTTTTCCAGACGCTCGGGTCTTAGAATAATAATGTTAATATCAGTGCTCGTATCTTGCATTCTGTCACTTCGGCGCAAGTTCGGCTTGTGCTTTTAATAGCAATCTTTTTTATTGAGACATCAGAAATCAAATCATTGGTCGTTGAACTACTGCTTGGAGGAACGATGTAATTGCGATCAAATTATGTATTATTCCAGCCTCTTCAACCGTCACACTTCACTAAAGCTTGGGATGAGGAATAAGTAGAAGGGAATAAAGAGGGAAATTTTGAGAAATTGAGGTTCTTGCTCCCGAATAATGTTTTTACTCCCGTTCCCGCAATTTTTTTTCCTTCTAATATCTCGTCCAGCTTCCTAACAGGTTTCACTCCCGATTCCCGAGCTGTTGGAAAATCCTGCAACAAAAACTGGATGTTGCATGGTTACATGTCTGTCAGGAAGTTGAGCGCATCTGAGAGAAAATGCCACAGCCAGACTGACGAGCGAGAAGTTGGGGGATGCTCCTAGGAAAAGGAGATAAAAAAAAAGGAAGAAAAAAAAAAGGCCTGCTCCCAAAGGCTTTCCGTCCCGCTCTTGAAAGTTTTCACTTCCATCCAGTCTCTCGGGCGGGACAGGGAGGTAAATGGTATTCTCGTCTCCCTCTAATAGAGGGACAAAAATGCGTTTAGCTTAACGACCTTTAAAAATAAGAAACAGCTTTGAAGTACAGATCGGAGGGAGGCACTTCTTATCATCGTTTCCGGCAGCCCCGAAGAAATCTGCCGCCAGTGGCTCCGACCTTGGTCATGACCAGGTCACCGAAGAGGGAGAGGCACAGGTGGATCAGAGATGTCACCGGCCGGCCCGATCGATAAAGGATCTCACGCCCATATCCCCTCCTCGATCGTCCTTGCATCTCTCGACTCGGCCCTTGGCATCGAATCTCAAACAAGTTTCGATAGGAGACGTCGCCGAGAAGTTGCAGAGATGGGATGACAAGATTGAAAAGGATGAAGTCTGGAATTTCTCCCTCCGGGCCACATTCATTTCTGGCGTTTTCTATGACAGGAAAGATACCTTCATGTAAGAATGTACTCGACGAGTCGGAAATTCGCTCCAGTCATGCTCCTGGAGAGGCCTTGGAGAACTACTCTCGTGAAAAGAGCATCTCGTAGTCTCTTATCATGCATGTGCATGTGGAATAAGGAGACCCTTGTACAACGCGTTTACTGTGCAGGAGGCCTCCCTCCCTTGCGTCATTCCCACACATGGCGTAATCGCTTGAATTGGTTTCCTATGCCTCCCAACCGGTTTTCGGGCTCGAGTAGGTCCTGCTTCTCCACCGCAGGAGGAAAGCGCGGATCTGGATGGGACCTGCGTCGCATGTGCTTGATGCACTATATCCGAGCCTCCGATGCGCGTCGTCTCTAGGATCCCTCTCGGTGGAATGATTCATGTGCATTAATGCCACCCGCCCCTCCCATCGCATCTGCTCATTGAGGTCGCCTTCTAATCAGAGTCGTCAAGGCTTCAGAGGCTGCATATAGAGGGATTAGGGCCGATCCACGATAACGAACCTCGTCCGAAGAATGCCCTCCAATCTACTAGAGTGGAAATCATCTATCAAAAAAGTGCGAGCTGAGAAACTGCCCTGTTCTGCTTTCACGAGACTGGATTGCTCTAGTGGAGAAACTCGGCCTTGACTCAGAGCGCGCTTTACCATGTCGGCAGCACGTGATGGGAACTGCATGATCCGTCTCTTCCGAGTACTGGAGCCTGGTGACCTCGAGATGTCATCTGTTCCCCCCGCATATGTGTCTCTCGGGAACGAGTCTACCCCTTTGATACGGTGGGATGCCTCAGAATATTGGAGAATTAGCCAGATGATGATGATGATGATTATAGGTGCTAGGTTGTGCACGTGGATGGCCTGACTCTGGTCATTGTACGCGTGAACTTATGGAGGTGTGGTTGTTGTTGCTCTTGGAAAGATGGGGAGAGAGAGGAGAGAAAAATTGATTGCTTCACGGGAACTTAGCCAGATAATGAATGAGAAGAAACCCTCCAAATAGGCCTCCTGTCTTAATTGAATCCCTTTACTGTCCTCCACAACAGCTGTGAAGTGGAAGGCTCTTTCCCCCTTCCCTCCGCCTCGGATGGCAGTCTCTGGAATGCAGCTCTTGGGGGGCATTAGGCGATTTCCTATCGTTTTCATCGATTTTCGATGAGATTTCCTCCCGAAGAGCGCTAATTGGTCGGAAAGAAAGGAGAGACCGAAGGATCCAAATAGAAGTGAGATGAGACTTGAAAAGCTTCTCTTTTTTTTTTGTTCTCTGGCCACAATTGACTTCCTTTTGGTTTCAGCAATTTTCTCTTTCCTCTGTTTCCGTATCCCTTTTCTTGGATGGTTTACCCAAATTTTTCCGGCAGTGCACAACAAATGATCTCTTCGCGTCATGAAATTGCCGACGTTTCAATTTCTTGGAGTGCCGTCAAAAGTCGATTGGAACTTCAGTGAAAGTTAGTGATCGTCGTTCCATTGAAGATTTTGTGGTTCCTAGTAATTATATTCGGGCATTGCTCCCCGAAATTGGTGCAATCACCCTACTGTATGATTCAGGAAACGCTTTAAACATTGGCGTAGAAAGGAAGGAACGGATGTGAAACGACAAAAATCAATAGAGAAAGGGAATGGTTTCTCGTGGTCAGTGATATCACTCTGACGGATGAGAAAGTGAAGGCTCAGTTCCATGGTAGATTTCGGCAATGAGGGGTAGCAACGATTATGCTAGATTAGTCAGTTGGATGAGGCTTGCAGACGATGGATAATTCGAAAATTACTTGTAATTGAAGAAGTGTCAGCTATGTAGGTCCCCATATTTAGGGGAAGTTGTGAATTTCTCCCCCAGGAGCTATATTGACTGGCGCATTCGCAGCCTTGCAGTATCGGAAAAATATATATATTGGCCAGAATTTTAGATGCACCCAAAATTCGAGTCCTTTTTTTTTTTCTTAGCATACACTGACCTCTTATTTCTCACTCGCAGTAGCCTGGCCTAACATTCTTTCAGCAGCGTCTTTCGTATTAGTGTCTTACCCCCACACATATCAATACCTAGGAAGGAGAGAAAAAGTTCTGATGGCCACGTTAGTGGAAAGGATGGCATCTGCTCGAGTAGGCAAGACAAGAGGCTGGCAGGCATGGGGGAAAAAAGGAAATGCATGATGGAGCGAGATGATGGAAGGCGGAATGGGGAAGGGGTATGGACAACGGGTTGGTAATAGGTTTCTCTGGGAGACATTTCCCAGATTTGCGGATGCTGAGCCCGATGAGGAATGGGTATGTGGACATTCGTGATGACTTTCCCGTCGTTATCAATTTCTCTTCTCACAAATATAGCCGTGTGTAATGGGAATGCGAAGGTCCATTACTATGTTGGATCGTATATTTCGGTTAGACCTTTTTCCATTACTCCAGTCGAAATCGCTAAGTGCATGCTTTGATCCGCGGAATAATAAAAAAATATTATGTATATATATTATACCTTATCCACGCTAACTTTTCCGTCCCGTTCCGTTATTGAACGTGGCCTCTTTCGATGAAGGGATGGGGTGACTTCTTATTCCACCCAATCGCCAGAGAGGAGCGCGCAAGAACATCAATGTTGAAGGATTTTGTGACAAATCGAAACAAAACTTATCCGAAAGCTCTACATCCGCCGCTGATGACCTCGTAGGACTTGACAAGTGGGCGACAGCCAGATTTATTACCTTTCATTAAGGAGGCCATGGGGGTGGAACACGGTTGAAATAGATGAACTGCGGCACATATGAAACTAGGCCTGCTAATCGATCAAAAATGCTAATCTGATTACTGATGGGTTGCTTGATCGATTAATTGAGTTTTAAGCTGCTCAGAATTCATTCTCTGGACTTTGTGAAGGAAAGCAACGTTCTGTAGGAAGCGAAAGGAAACGCCAACTGGTGGATTTTCATTCACCAATGACAAAGTCATCATTGCATACTCGATGGCGTCTCATTATGTGGGCATGTTCGGTGCCGCCATATCACCCAATCCTACCCAATCAATCTCCAGATTTAGTTTTTGAGCATCTCATGGATACTGACAGCTGCTGATAAACGATCGAGCTTAAATAGGCTCTCCCCTCCATTAGAGGCAGATTCTGGTGTGTACAGAGCGGTTCAAAAGTCAGGAGACTTATTGGGTACGTCCTCTAACGGGTAAACTCGTGAACTTCCAGAGCTATATGTTTTGGAATGTGTACAGGGGACGATGCGCAAGAAGTCATGTGATTTGATATAAGCTTCGTAGGGGGTGCCACTACTGTAGATTTTCGTTGTGTTCGTCACCATTCTCGACAAGGGCCTTCATTCTGGACGCGACATTCGTAACGGCTTTTCGGAGCATCGTTTTTGCAAGAAAGATTCGCCAGGTTGCACCGTAGAAAGTATGCAATTAAATGTCGCCTGCTGCCGTACCCATCTTGCCTTCATACCCGAACCCAATTTCTAACAGGAATCCACCAGCCACCACCTACGACCCTCTTCCCAAACCACGTCGTTTCGTCCCCATCATCTGCTGTACACGTCCTTGAAGTTACAGCTCAGTGCATCCACGCGTGTGCCCGTTATGACGCCCCACTAAACATCCTGACTTTTGGACAACTCTGTATTTATATGATAGTCCATTAATGATTTATTATTGGGTTGATTGACTAATCGAATCAAGGCAATCCTTGGGAGCCTTGGGAACAGCCTTGTCTCAAATTTTGATAAATGTCAGAGCTGGGGCGTTGTCGTGGATCTTTGATTGTTACTGAGAAGTTGAAAAACTTTTTTCCTCTGTTGGAAGGTAACTGGAGAAATTCGTCAATGTCTAAACCGAAGATTGGATTTTTATTGCTAGTCCCTTTATCTCCGAGGGCCATAAAGGGAAAGAATGACCGAAGCATTAGGATTGAGGGGGGGTCTGTATATGTCCTAGATCAATAGGGAAGAATCACGCATTTGGAGAGATGATGCCTTTGCGGAAGTGATGATGGATGGGGTGGGGGGGAAGAGGAGCCTTCCACCGGGTCCGTTTCCATGATTTTCGCTGAGAATTCCTGAGGGAGAGCGGAAGGTGATGGGATGTCTGCAATCTTCTTCCTCGTGCTCATTTTCCACTCCGTAACCCCTGAGACCTTGAAAGGTTCTGTCTTCATCTCCGGATGATGGATCGCTCCCGACTGCTATGTTGTATCACATCACTTCCTCACTGCTCTCGGTACTTCTCACCCCCCTCTCTTCCTTCTGGAGCGTCACTTCTGTGTTCCTTGGCCACTATCCACTTGGATTATGGAGAGGGGAAAGAGGGCTTATAATATCGCAAGCAGGTATTTCAGGGCACGTTATGTGTTTTCCTTGGAATCGACCTGGATGCTCTTCTTTCTTGCCTCCAGCCTGGATCCCTTTCTAGGCCACACCCTGGTACATGGACCTCACATTCCATTTGAAATTATATATTACAAGCAGCAGGATCTTTCCAGGAATGGGTTTTGTTTGTCGGGGGGGGGGGGGGGGGGGGGTTTTAGTTGAGGGGGGGGGGGGGGGGGGGGGGGGGGGGGGGGGGGGTTGTTTACGAGATCGTGTCATAACATCCGGCTGAGATGAGCATCAGTCTCATAATTACATATTGAACAGTGTATCTAATCGTTTTACCCCCCTCCCCCCCGCGAAATCCTTGAAAGGCTTCATCTCTGCTCTTGTTTTGATGAAATGGTCCCAGATGGTTTTCAATCAATCCCCACCCCCCGAGAACCCATATGTGCGGGATATGAGTCCGGACACAGCCAACCTCCTCTCGGATCGTGGTGGAGAGAAAGGAGGCTTATAATGACACAAAGAGATATTTTAGGGCATGTTGCGTCCCTCATTGCTTCGTCCCTCCTCTCCCCAGAGAACGCGGGAGGAACGGGGAAACGAAGTGCTCCCATAACGGACTTGGATCGGGGACATAAATACTGGGTCGTACCCCCGACCTGCCTGTCCTTGCCCCATTTGGGTCAAAGGAATCGAAATGTTTTCTCATTTCCTCCCGCCACAGCAAATGGAGGAACGTTGTAGGATATGTTACCGAGAAGTTCGTGTTTTGGGTGTGCGGGGATTTGATATGCGGAGAAAGTAATATTGCAATTTGATATTTCGGTGATTTGGTTGTGATAATACATATTACAACCAATTCAACTTTTCATGAGATTCTTTAACAACATAGCTGAGATTGGAGTTGGCGGGGGGGGGGGGGATTTCGTCACCGGTTCTGGATGCAGACGCCTTGTAAATGATTGTCCATAGCTGATTGTAGATGCCGGAAAGAATGGACCATGAAATATTTTGTATTGGACCACATAAGTAGGAATCTACGTTATTCCGCTTTGGATTAAGGCAAAAGGTAAAAATAAAAAATTCTAGATTGGCAAAGAAGAAATGACAATGGGGAATCCGTCCTACTTCTTCCAAAGCGGCTGTCGACAGGATAACAATGGAGACATCCAATGCCCTCGGCCTCTGCGACTTTGAAGGGAATATAAATCCGCCTCGACCTGCTCCATTTTCAACACCTTGCAGACGTGTAGCTTCGGTTAACAGATTGAGGACGGGAGACACGAATTCATGTCTTTCGCGAGTCGATCTCGAAGGACGGGAGACACAAATTTGTGATTCTTTCTACTGTTTGGTTCTGAGATGTGCTTGTGTGGACATCCTTATGTTTCTTTTAAAACCTTTATATCGTCAGCTGCGCTCTTATCGCTTTGTATTTATTTCTGAAATTGACGTCATGTGTTGGGTGCCGGTCCTCAATGTGTCACGAAACTGTCGTGCACATCAGTGCATTTTGAATTCATGTAGTTGAATTTTACGAGTGATTTTTTTTTACTTGTTTAGGAGTTCTTGAATATTTGGAATTTTGTGTTTTCTATGATACGAGATAACGGGAGTCTCTGAAGCACACTTCCAGCACCGTATCATTGATGATGATTGATGTTGAGCACAGGTGATAAACGATGACTGAACTTCCAGAACTCGCCCTGTATGCGAATGGATACGGTGGTGTAGATAATCGTTTCACAGTGGGTGGGACTACCAGACTTTCTCCTATTTGAGCGCGAGGGTACGGATGCATGTCAGCTGTGCATGATGTGCCCTATATTGGTTTTACTTCTCGCGCTTCATCTGAGCGAAAGGGGGGGGGGTTGATTCAACCCTTTCGAATTGATGAATGTTCGATAAACGGTAACTGTGAGGGGTTGAATATCGAAATTCGCCGTGGTGGCCGGTTTTTCACTCATCGGGCACGAGAGAGCTTTCGAAAGCGTGTGTTGTTTACGCCAAAGTCAGTGGTAAAGTCGGTTAGAGTTTGCGGTTGCAAAAATTACCCAAAATCATGGGGGATTGTGCGATGAAATGTGATTTAGATGCAACTCTCGGGCTGAATATGGGCGAGTAATATTTACTATTGAATGTGTTCAATGGTCAAGCGACAGTATTACGTGAGAACGAACGCAGAGGAGTGTTGTAATAGGTTGGATACTCTCATGCATGGGAAATTCCTCCCCGCCGCCCCTTATCTCTGACGGCAGGCTATCCCTTCCTTCAGCCGCAAGGCCGAGCGCTGGAAGCTGTTATTTCACGCTGTGAATTTTCCCCCGCATTTTTCATAGGCTTGGACGAGGGAGAGGAGCCATTCCCGAGCCTGTCGGACTTCCACGACTACGAGCCGAACCTGGAATTCGATGACACAGAGGTGGTGCAGCAGGCCGCTGCCGCCGCTTCTCAAGACGGTTTGTGCTTGTCTCTGTTTCCCGTGTCACTCTCTTCACTTACCCTCTACCCGCAAACGAGTTCTTCCTACCAGGGAGGCAGGATGAGCTATCCTTGGAAATGGGGCGAGAAAAACTTTCACCGGAGATTCTCCCCCAATCCTCGTTTCCCCTTCCCCACTCTTCCTCCCCCAATCCTTCCCTGGGAATCCGGTGAGAAGGATCCTCATTTAGCAGTAGGTGGTAGATAATTTATTTGAGACGACAGGATGTAAGTTTTAATTCAATTCAGGTGGTCGGGAAAGAACTTGGACCAACCGTCAGGATTGTGGCTAATGGAATGAACGACCTGGGATTCCCGCATCGTTCCATCCTCTCGCTCTCCCGTCCATGGCGCATTAGCGACGTGTAAAAACTTTTGTACATTTGAATAGTCGGCGTGTGAACATGGGAGAGTTATGGCGGATGTCTGCGGTTCTGTACGGGGGACTTCTGTCTGTTATTTCCTCGTCACTGACTTAGATAATGAGTGTGGCATGACGATGGCATCTCGTGTCCTCTTTCTTCCAATCGTGTCTTTTCTACGTCGTTTTCTCCTCCCTCGTGAAGCCGCTTTTGGCTTGGACGAAGGCACTCCAGTCCAAGACCGCTAAGCATGCAATGTCAAATGGTCGGCATGTTGTCGTTGGAGATGGGGTGTTATTATGTTATCATATCATTGATCGGTTTATGGTTGCACTCAGCATCGCTACAAGTCAGTGAGCAGATTTTCGTCGTTCAGATATGAATTTTAAAAAAAAACCTGGGTGTGGTGTCGTTGAAGTGAAGGTGGAGGGTAGCAGGCGAGGAAATGGGGGATCTCTATCCAGTCTAGCTTCTGCTTGATGTTCATTGCTGGTAGATGTGCAGGTGTAAATTATTGCGGTAGAACGTATGCTTGTTTGTTTTTTTGCTCGAAAAAAATAATTTAGCTTGTATCTTGGCCGTGTCTGTCCCCGCACCAATGTTCACCGTGATCAAGGCATTGTTTCTTGAAGAAGGACGTGGGAATAGACACATACGCACGGAATGGTAATGCGTATAGGGTGGACAAAAAGAAAGACTCAATCGTTTTCTCTGGGAAAATATTAGCTCGGAGAAGAGCTCCTGAAAGTAAATTAAATGTCTGAAGTATTTCTCGGAAAATAATAGGTTCGACTTGGTTTTTATCATCATTATTTGAAGCATGATTGAAGCAAAAAGAAACTGCGTGCAACCAATAAAAAACAGAGTCGTCAACACATCAATCGCATTGCTCATCTGTGATATTGAGTTCCAGCTAGTGTGTGCGTCACCCCGTCTGAGCTCAATGCGAGTACCACATCCTCAAGATCAGAGAATTGACGCTGCAAGGGACGCATGTGAAGAGACTGATAAGTAGACTCAGCCCGAAGAAAAGTAATTGGATTCATCATATGGATATGGATTCATCGGAAAATGCAGCATGTAAAGAATGAAAATGAGGAGGCAGGATTCAGGAATTAATGCTTCTAGGTTGTTTTTTAATTTTCGGGGTGCACGTTATGATGGGGTGATTGTCGCCTTGCTTCATTTTGGCTCTCTTGCGCCGCTGCAGATGCTTTGAAGGACACTTGAGCATTGTTTGCGGAGTATTCCTAATTTCATTCTGAATGCATTTCTTCCACTCCTGGAGATTCTAAGGTTACAGAATGAAAGACGCTCCTTCAGATAATCCCCTTGAGGAAATAATATAGATGAGTCACGTCAGGAGGCTCGGATTGCTGTTCTTGATGGTTCTATAGGTCTGGAAAAGAAAACGTCTGTAACGTGTGACTGGGCACAGCAGCAGTCGCAGTGATGCTATCTTCTCTTCGGTCCTAGAAAAAGCAATTCCAGAATTTTAATCAGGCGTTTTCCGTTTGACGATTCTCTGTTGAAATTTGATGGAGCGTTTTATTTTTGTCCACCCAGTATGTCGCCTTCGTCTGCCGTGTCGATGTAATTGTAGAGTGTTAGTGCTGAGAGGCTTCTACCTTGACAAACGCCAGCTTACCTTAGCAACGCGAGCACTACGACCACTACATTATGGAAGCTGACGTGGTGTTTGTAGCGTGGTTTTCGTTTCTTGGCCTCTTGCCAGGCTGAATGGTCCAGGGGTCCGTTCCCCACCTCTGCTAAACCTTATATAAACTTGACATGAACACATTGTAAAACGGGCCTAGTCTTTTTCTCGCCTTTGATGAACGTTATCCAAATTTCAATTTAATCTAATCTAAAAGCAGTTTTAAAGCAGAATGTCTGTTCCTTCCGAGTCTGTTCCCAGACTCGGACTAAAACGTTGTCTTAAAGGGGGGGGGATATATTTTGACTGTCACGGCTCAGTCCAAATGCTGTAAAAAGAAATGTTCGGATGAAGGGGAAGGTACTCCAGATAACGTTTTTTGATTCCATGCTCGAATCCAATTCAGAGCGCATAAATGGCAGAGGATATTAATTTAATATGATCTCTTGTGTAGGTTCTCAATGCTTTCTTCTCAATTCATCGCCTTGTGATGCCTTCTCGCTGTTTCACTCAATACGACTGGGTTACAGTGGAAAATAGTATTAGCTCGGTTTCAACTTGCGGAAAAGACCGAATTTTCGTGCCCCCCCTACCCCAGTGACACTTCATTCAGGGAATGAGGAATGTATCGTGACAGTTCCCCAGGAGCCGGTTATCAAATTTTCAGTCTCGCGTTCTCAGTATGAAATCACGCAAACCTTTCGCCCTTAGAGATAGTTCTTTTCCATGGTCATAGTGCAGTTGGCGCAAATATCAGATTTAGTATAGCTAGGGGTCAAAGGGGTTAGGGGTCAAACCCCTAAACCCCCCCCTCCCCCTTCTCTCCCCTTTCTTTTCCGTTACGCCGCAGTTCATAGACGTCGATTCCGCTCTCACTAATGGGTACATCCGGTTTCATCCCTAGCGTCCCCCTCTCCCCAACCTCGTGCACACGTACGTTAATTTGGCACTTAGATGAGGAACAACTGACTCCCTCGACTGCTTTTATTAATTGATTAAGTTTAGAATTAAATTTTTTTTTAGCAGAGACGAAGAACTTGTTCCAAATTTTCTTCTGATTTTGCCACTCCATGTTTCTTGTTTTTGCCTTCCTCGGTGAGGGTGATTGACAGCGATTCTAATCCGTAGGCAGAATTTCACAGTAGGGGGGAGGCAAAGAGGGGGGGGGGGGCAAAGTATGGTGAGAACGAACCTGGAAAGCATCTATCGTTCTCATTTCGGTGATGAGACTTCTCGTATGCAATCGTATCATGTTACTTGTCTCGCTTGAAGGGGCAGTAATTTCGTTTGGAGGCAGTTGCTCCCTGGCTCCTGCTGCGTGTGAGGCTGCTCTAGATCAACACCAGAAGGCCTTTAAAAGTTGTTTACGTAGATGAGATGTAAGTTCGGCCTATATAGATGTTTTCGTGGAGACATGCCGTTTCTAAGGAAATTCAAAACCGGCTAAATGAATAGGATTTCCTGTACTTTCCGCTTTTTAAATTTTGCAGTACGGTTTATTTCTTGATGCTCGCTGGCAGTTAAAACCGATTTTTAACTTTGAAAGTGTTGACCCCTTGGAATTTGCTTACCACCAAAAATGACGATTTGTTAGTCCTCTCCACTCGAACACCTCACTTTGATGGGGAAAAAGGGCATTTCGTGTTAATCTTCGCAAGATATACTGTGAAATATTGCGCTGCCGCGAGAGACTGAGATGAGAGTCTGTGTTGAGGTGTGGAATTTGTGTTACATCAGCCACAATCACCAGGCAGTGATATAGTTTGAACTTAGGTTTTTTTTTTCTATCGTCAGCCTCCCAGAACTATTATTGCGTTATCCCGCTCCATAGTGGACTTAAATGTAACTTTCTCTCTCCTTGCTACAGCCATCAGAATCACTGTCACAAGAGCTTTCCAAATGCCTGCCACGCTCATGACGTGTTTGAACTTTTTTTGTCCAAGAAAGGAACGCCAAGAGACTGTCTCACTGCACTTGTCACCACTTCTCAGAAACCGATTGAAAATTGTATGATGCCGAGGAAAGGATGGAGGAAGGGTTTGAAAAATGGCGTGATGTAAATGCACTGACCTTCCGACTCGGGTCGTTGCTGTCGTACCTTTCGACACTCACGGCCAGAATGGATTATCATATCGCATTCCCTTCAAGACCAGTCATGAGTGACACGTGAACAAGCGCTTTTCCTGTCTGGCATGTGTAGATGGTCAGGGCGAAATGCTTGTAGTAGTCGTTTATAGGATTCGAGCCGTGTCATCGAGCATTCTTCCCGGCGACCGAGTCACTTCTCTTGGTTTTTGTTCGCATCTGGAGGGCTTCGGAGTTGATATTTTCATCCGCCAGGCCGTTGTTGCCCTTGTGGCTGCTGTGCCTTCCAAGGACAGCACGGAGACGCACGCGATGGAGGATGTGAACCGTCGAATCGCGACCTTTCGGCCGCACAGATTTTGCCTTGAAATAGGGGCGAAGGTGCAGTATTTTACGACTTCAGCGTGTCGTCGATATGACTAACGTATAAATTTTTAGAGTGTGTCATATAAAAATATCTCTTTCTCTGCTTTCTTGTACTGATATACTCCTCTTGCAATGATACTCGTACTGATTCTTTGTCTATGAGTGCTCAACAATGATTAAAGAAACTGGATTAAGACGATATTTATTATAATACTATGCAAGATACAGTAAGCAGGGGGCTTTTTCTGTCAGATGCATGTTGAGAATTCGTTGAGAATATATAAGGGACTTAGGGCGAATGTGCTGGAAGTTAAAATGAGCTTTCGTTTCTCGTGATCCTCATATGTTGGTTCCCCTATCTGCCGAAACGGCGAAAGCGAGCTCTCATTAATCTTTCATGTGAAAAAGTGCAAAATCTTGTCCCTGGAAATTTTAGTCTTTACATATTCGCCCCAGTGTCCTTTGACATGGACGATATGCGAGAGTACGGAAGGAGTTCTTCGCCGTTGCCAGATGTGAACGGGCTCGATACCCTAATCTGGGCTTGGAGAGATTTGAGGCGGGGATTTCTCATTTCGTAAATGAAGTGTCAAGGTGATTCATTGAAAATGAGAAGGAAGATGAAGCGGAAAACCCCTTCTGTCTGCGTGGCTGCGGATTGTTTGCGCGGCAATTACCGCGGATCAATGAACGTTTCTCGACGGATTCGTGACCCCTCTCTCCCATCGGGCCGGCAAATACAAAATGAGTACTCATGGAGGAAGAAAGGTTTTCTCTTTTTTTAAATAGCCATTGAGTGCGGCTGTATTGATGACACCGACAAACGAATTAGCGGCGGTACCAGTCCTTTTGAGTACTTTTATTCTGTTTGCTCGGGTCGTCGACACGACTCCCAAGCCAAAACGAATTAGAAAAAAAGTCCACAAAAAAAGCCTGGTGATTTCGGGTGATTCACGGAGATACTTAGTGGAAGAGATTGTCGAAAGTCATTTCGCTCTCCCTTTGCTGCGGTCTCGCCGATCATTAACCCTTTCCCCTGGCCTCTTGGACTCGTTCGGGGTCTTCCAATGATTCTCATGCCAGAAATGAGGTAGAGGCGGAAGAGGACATGCAGACGTCGTAAAGTATTCCATTACGGGGGCCGTTCTTTCTTTCTTCTGGGTTCACTCTCATTTCGGGACTTTCCCGGGGGAAGCATTTTCGTTCGGGAAGGAGTTGCCTCTGGTCAAGGGCCGTCGTGTTTCCTTTTTCCCTTTTTTATTTTTTTCCCCCTTATGTCTCTCCGCGGATATGAGACGTACGGTTGGGCCACCACTTTAGCTTTTGGGCTATTTTTAATCTCGGGAGAGGGAAGGAAGTTTCCTTTGTCTCCTTCCGCTTGGATGTATAATGCATGGAATTTCAAGGCCCGGTTCGGCTTCAATACCCACTCGCGCTCTCGAGGACAGTAATGTTAGAATCGGCATCGAAGGATATGTGCTTCGAGCGAGGTGGAGTGCGTTTGGGATTCGCGGACTTTAAGTACTTCGGGATGAGGGGCTGTTTGTTTTTTGCAGTGGTTTATCATCGATTTTTTCGTTCTCTATGACGCGATAGTGGCGACGTGGACGTTGCACAGATAAGGTAGGAAGCATGTTGATAAGGGACTTTTTCTCTTGGAGTCATGCATATGTCATCAGTACAATCCTGATCCTCGAGTGAGTAAGCGGATTTTGCGACCATGTGGTGTTGTGCGGAGGTGGTAATTGAGTTCTGGGAACACGGGGATTTTCCCTCAGGAGTTTTCCTCGTGCCTCGTCGAATGGGTTCATTAGATCGTCATTAATGACTCGAATACGTCTTAGGTTTCTGCAAGATAAGTTGTTAAATTTTGTGGCGGTGGAGTAGAATGAAGCCTTCGAGACGAAATGAAAATTCAACTTGGTATATGCCCGTCCCAGTTCCCACCAGTCCCTCTGCCTCCTCGTGTCCTTACCGTACGATGATGCACAGTTCACTTTCACCGGCTTGGTTGTCCTCAGAACGTTGAAATGTCATTAAGGCCATTTTTTGCCATGTAATTCCTGCAGAAGTGGGAGAAGAGGAGGTGTGCGGGGACTACGCGGAGACGCCGGTGTCGGACGGGACGATCGAGGAGAACTTCGAGAAGGAGCTTGGGGCCTTCCAGAGCCTGGCCCTGGAGGGGGTCGGGGGGCTCCCCAAGGACACCAACGGCCTCAACGGGGCCGTGGGCCAGGGTGCTGCCAAGCGGAAGGGCTCGCAGGAGTCGGAGGACTTCGGCGACATCGCCAAGTACGGGATCGTGGAGGTGGTCGGGGACGACACGTACGGGCGGAAAGTGATCGTCGTCTCCGCCTGCAAGCTTCCCTCTAACAAAGTCCTCGATCACGAGCGATTCCTCAGGTGCGGGACTCCTCGGACCTTGCGCATTTGTGCTCGATGTTTCCAGTCTTAAGTTCGTCAGAAGGATGCCCTGTCTTTCTTATAACGCATTCACTGCCGGTCGTGAAGGGTTTAATTCACGCGGCCTTCACAGATATCTTACATTTAAAACTATCACGCATATGGCTTTAGTGAGGAAAAAAAAGTACAAATCTAAATGCGCTTGCACAAATGACAGACTTCTTTCTGTAAGCAACAGACAGAATTTAAACAGTTGGTTAATTCTTTATTGAGTTTAAAATCAGCAAAAGAAGCTTGGTTTCGTGTTGCGGCGACTGACTGACCCGGAAACCTGGACGGAGAGGTATATCTTCCGTTCCGGTCGGTGTCTACTACTTTAAAAACGGCAGGGACAGAGTTGCCTGGTGTGGCTAGTTATCTTGCCGATTACAGAATTTTTTTGGGCGACAACGGATTTTCCCTTTTTTTTTCATTTTTCTGCCTGAGGAAAGACAGTTCTCAAACCGCCGGGGATGGACACGAGCGTCTATAGGAAAACCGTCCAGAACAGTTCTTTAAAAAAAAATTTTTTTATTATGATATTCCCTCTTGGCCCTTCAACAACCTTATGGTCATGTTTTTGGCAGAATTTTGACTGTCAGACAGCTCTGAGCAGGATAGATACCCGATACCTGTCCCTTTGAAACCGTACCTCGCATCAGTAAGAGGGAAGTGGTGCCAGCCAATCCTTCTAAGAATCCGATCGCTTTCGCCGGATTGAATTTCCAGGCTATTGGATTTTCGAGAGGAAGATGTTGACACGAGGGCAATAATAGAAGGGTGGGTGGACATCTAAGGGGATTCTATTAATTTATATAATCTGAAGCCTCGCATTTGAGAAGGCTGTATTCAATTATTCCAGGTCCTACTATTCCTTGGAAAAACAGTATTTGCCATCGTACTCGAACTTTGGTATATTCTGTGGGTAGATTATTTAATCCTTTATTTTATTTTATATTTGAGGCTTGAGATATGTAGCTTCGCTTCGCTACGATTCCGACAGACAGAACACAGTATCTACGAATCAATCGTATAATTCCCAGAGGGAAATACAGATCTGCATTTAAATAGAATTATTCAAATTGTAATTTCATATCTGGTATCAATAGAATTACTTGGGCTCCCAGACAATAGGGATTCCATATGAAAGCATTCGAGTTATTGCCCTTTGTTCCTTTTTTTAAATTTAGATGAAGTAATTGGCAAAGTTGAAAAATGCGACAAAATGGATTCTGAGGCAAATATCGTGGTGATAAACTGTTTCCACGGAAAGGCATTGTATGATTTTTGCTATGCGTTATACTTCTGCCTTCATCACTGTATCAGCAATTTACTGAAACTGCCGGTCTCTGCTGTATCTCTCCCTCCACCCAATACAGCTCCTTCAGTCAAGCAGTGGTTATTGTCTACTCGAATTAGGAATTGTGGTCTGAATGCTTATGAGGCTTAGTTTGAGCTTCAATCTGCATTTGCAAGAATCACCCCCAAACTAGTATCGGGGCCGTTTGGGGACTCTGATAGTAAAATTTGTATAATATTAATTTCTAGGTATCTGCTGCACACATTGGATCAATATGTCGAGGAAGACTACAGTCTTGTGTACTTTCACCATGGGCTGAACAGCAAGAATAAGCCACCTCTCACATGGCTTTGGCATGCTTACAAAGCTTTTGATCGACGATACCGTAAGAACCTCAAAGCTCTCTATCTAGTCCACCCCACCAACTTCATCCGCATCGTCTGGCAGGTCTTTCGGCCTGCAATCAGGTGAGTTGAAGGGCCGAATCCATATCTAATTTGGCTTATTAGTTCAAATTTTTAAATGTGATTTTTAAATTCTTTTTCTTAGTGTGAAGTTTGGAAGGAAGATGATGTATGTGAATTACCTCCATGAACTGAAACAGCACCTTCACTTGGAGCAAGTCTGCATTCCCAAGCCAGTTCAAGAGTGAGTCAAAATTTTCCCATCGTATCTGGGTCATCATTGAGAATTATTGACGTGAATGTGAATGCCAGAGGGAATTGTGAACGAGAATGAGTCAGTGGTGAGATATGGTTGCTTTTTCTGCAGACACGATGACAGACTGATGCAACGGTTGGGATCGGCCAAACCGACGTCGTCTCAGACCAACGATGTTGGGGTGAGCACATCCACATTCCACTGCCCATTGGAGACGAAGCAGTTTGGAATGTCGCTGCAGTTCATCAAAGAGCATTGTGGGAAGGGACATCCCATTCCTCCTGTGGTCAGAGCCACCGTTTCGTACCTCTCACACCCTGATGGTAATTTCCCTTGATCACTAAGCAAATATTTTTACATCAGAGATCTGCTTGGACCAGGCGATTTGGCTGAGTGTGCAGGCCGTATTGGCTTGGTTTTTTGTATTTCTTGATTGTGGATCAGGTTAGGGTTGAATTATTCATTTTTTGCTTTTGTTCTTCCTGATGCTCATGTTACAGTACCTTATGTGTGTCTGCTTTAGTGTATTCTATGATCCTCAATCCCACCCTTCCTAGCATGTGAGGACACTTGAAATGAATGCAAGGTATCAAGCCAGAAAGACTCCACTTAAGGGAGTGAAAATGGGGGTAGGCAGGAGACATTGTTTCCTTTATTCCACTTTCTGGTCAGTCTTGAATTTTATCTAAAGCAATTCCTTTGGACCAGGATCCAAAATGTTTGGCCCGTGCTTATTGCTATTGTGCACGATGGAAACCAATTCAAAGGTATTGTAATTTCCCGTAGTTCACCTCCACTGTGTGTCTCCAATTTTGATACATTGCCTATATATTTCTTGATCTAATGGATGGAGGTCACTTTAACATCAATATTATCAACTGGACCAGCAGACATGATCTATGTTAGAAAGAAGTCTTTATTTAAGAGTATGAAGAATGAAAGGTATTACACAGTTATACTAAACATGAAATATATGTAACGCTCGCGGTCGTCTGGTGTGGCCGGTAGTCTTACTCGTACGTCTATGTACTTTAATAGCTACCCGCAAACTACCTTGACCGTCGCGAAACAAGAAAATTAAAAATTAAAAAGGATATTAGAAATTTGTCCTTTGGGATGGTTCGTATTGGTCGGACGGAATCAGTGGCCGTTAGACAATGATTCCAACAGACTGGGTTTTCACAGGATTTCGTTTATTCTATTCTATTGACAAAGTATCAAAAATGAGATTTGTACAAAATCTTCCTCAGCACGACTTCGCGACAGCTTTCGCTTTCAAAGGTGAACGAATAAAAGTGAAAGAACTTCTGCGAACAAGAAAATGATTCAGCTCACCCCCTCGATGCAGCACTTTCGCGAGGTCTCGTGATTTTTCAATCACGGCTAAACAACGAAACCGGAAGGGGTTGCTCGGGCTCCAACCCTCCGCACGCCCACAATCCGATTTCGGCCTTGCTATTTCTATACGTCCCTTCTGGCTCCAACCAGCAAGGAACAGAATCTGGCCCCAACCAGATCCACCCAAGCCCGGCTACAACCGGCTCTTAGGCACCTCGGCTCCAACCGAGTAGAAATAGCAAGGCTCTGATTTACCAACAGGGACCCTAACCCGGTGCCTGATGATAGCAGCAGCAACAAAGTCCGGAACTCTTCACCAACCTCTACCTCCTCCTCCCTTCTCCACCCTCCAAGTCGAGTTTTTATACTCTTCTCCATGACTGTCCACGTCACGGTAAACTCAGACGCTGAATAGTCGGAAGGCCGGAAGGATGTTTCCGAAAATGGATTCAGGAGATTTGGGGGAAAGTGGTCGACCTCTGATCCCTCTTGACAGCGGAATCGCGGCAAAGCCATAGATTTCACGAAGGCCGCCAGTCTGTCCTCATTTGTCGCTGTCTTAATTTTCTGTCATTCTCCTTTGTTAATGATGAAAGGACACGTGTAGTGGGGAAGTAGCAATTAATTTCAACCCCTTCGGACCGTAGCCTGGCGCCTGACTAGGGGGGAGGCGATAAGTCATGGCGGGCGCTACATATGGCACATCCAGTGACTGTTGAACTAAATCAACTTGTGATAATCTGAAATTTCGAGCATGTGCTGTGATATTCACTGTTATAGCATTTTCTCTCTTCAGCCCTAGAGACAGAAGGGATATTCAGGAGGTCAGCTGGAACTGCAATGGTTAAAACCATCCAGGAGAAGATTGATTTGGGAGAAGAAGTGGAATTCCAAAGTCCTCATGTTGCTGCTGTCATTCTCAAGAAATTCCTTCGAGAGCTTGAGGAACCTCTCATGACCTTTGAATTATTTGAAACCATTGTCCACTTTTGTGGTTAGTCTTATCCTCATTTTGAAGCTCCTTTTCAATGAATTGACATGTTGAAATCCTACTCATACATTGGATGTGGTGGATCAATTTTGCAGACCTCCCAAGAGATGATCGACCTTCCTTGGTCAAGAACTTGATCCTGGAAAGACTTCCCATGGATAACTACACAGTACTGAAATATGTTGCCCAGTTCTTGTCAAAGGTGAGCAGATTTAGAATTGGATGTTTGATTGATTCCTTGGGAGGATTGAGTTACTAAGTCAACACCATTGGTATCTCTAGGTGATGGATAGGAGTGACCTAAATAAGATGACATCCCCAAACTTGGCTGTGGTATTTGGCCCCAATCTGTGCTGGTCGCGTGATCAACAGATGTCCTTGGCCAACATTCAACCCATCAACATGTTCTTTGATTACGTGTTTTCACACCAGGAAGAGATCTTCCTTGTGTAGTCACTCGAATCATTCCAAGTGAAGAGCAGCATTCAGCCAGCTCATATGTAGTCCATGAAGACTGGACAGTATCCACAAAATTATGTGATGCTTGAAACTTGGGACTGAACATTTGTTGTTGTCATGTTGCTTTTGGTCTCCTGCTGCATTTGTCTGGAGGCTTTCTCATTTCATCTTGCCTTGGATCATCCCCTCTTTCTTAGTGTACTCCTGTCAAGATAGAAAATCTGGCAAAGACATCTTAACCAAAATTCGAAGTTCCAGTGGTAGATTCTGATTTCACTTTGTGATGAAAATTTAAAAACTAATTTTCTTCCAGAAATTGTAGGAAATAAATTTATTTCCCAGAGTCTTTTTATCAGAGGTACAAGGCAAATTTTCATCATCATAATGTGTTCTTGTCCTGCTATCATTTGCACCTTTGCGGTTACCTGGCTCGACGAACTTGTCCAATTCTTCTAATCTGTGTGGAGTTACTCAGACGTCAGGTTACTTACGTTATTCACTGCCGGTTCAAGAGAAGCAAATTAACATTCACTCCAGAATGGTGTCATCGAATGTATATTGTGTTGATCCAGGAGTGAGGCTAATGTCCTTCTTTCGAACAGACTCTGGGAACGATTGTATAAACGAGTGAAGTAATTCAATAATCTAGCCCCTCAGGTATGTTGCAAATTTGCTACCTGCTGTTCAACCAATGAGGATTCGGACTGTTCTGCAATTTCACTTACTGTATTAAGAACCGATCATGGCTCCCGTTGAGTGGAAAAAAAATTATTGAGAAAGTGTCCCCCTTGATTGAGGGTTGAGAACATAAGACTGCCCCATGATTGTATATTTCCTTGATTTCTTGCGTGAAAACCTTTTGTGCACCTCCACATATGAGAATTCTTGCACTTCTATTTATGTGGATGTGAGTGAGACATGTGCACAGTTGCTGAATGGACTGACCAACTCACACAAAACAAAGAGATACCAGTGGTTTCTTCCTTGTATAGAGAGAAACCCTAAAAAAAAAAAGACTGGCAAGTTTATTGAGCAGTGATCTTATGATGAGTGAGGAGAGTTGAAGCATTGGTGTGGCAGAAAGCTCAATTTCCATTCCAATGCCACGCCAGCAACTCGTCTAGTCAACGTCATCAGTGCAGACACCACAATTTCTTCGGCACCAGATTCGATTGCAAAAGCAGGATTGCAAAACCTGATTATATTATTGGCATAAGCTGTGATCTGTTCGTAGAGGCTCGGTTCAGAGTTGAAAAGTCCATGAGAAGCGGTACCCTGAGCTTACCCTAGAAAAAAAATTCCATTTTATTTAGAATGCCTGAGATCTGAGAAATTTCACAAAGTTCCCCCTTCCAACCACAAAGATAGCCCATTCCCTGTATTTTTTTTATGTGAACTTGGCCATTGTGATGAGTGATTGTGAATTTTCTTCTTTCTTGGGAGTGTCCTTCGCCTCAGAGAGAGGGTTTATTAGTAACCTCAGCTTATTAACTGTGCTGTGAATCACACAGAAGTTATGAAATGAAGGAGATATCAGTTTTGCATTTCGTGTTCGATCATTGTCCCCGCCAATCGACAGATTGGAACGAGAGCGTGCGAAGATGCGACTTCGCAAACACGGCCAGAGTGGCTCATGCTGCTGGGTCGAGACTCCTAGACCCCCGGAATGGTCATTTGCATATCTTTACAATATATATATTATGCTATGTTTATCGGGAAGATGTATGGGTCCACCACTTACTCCCTCATTAACTCTTCGAAGGCTTACAAATTTGTGATGACTTCAGACGATTGTTTGCTTTCGAGATGAGCTCTAAAGGGCCAAGTGCTCCGGGAGAGCCTGCCCAGATGTGCAAAAAGGGATCCCCTTGCTCTAAAGGTAGATGAACATATTCTATCCATAGTCTGTCTACCTTGCTTGCTCTCGCGCTCTCCAATCGATCCGAGTGTTCTAAGATTCTAAGTTTTGGTAAATACAATGAACTCTCGTGTATCCGAACGCCAGCGATCCGACGAATCCCGGCAGAAATCCCCCGTAATTTAAAGTCTCCGTTTAAACCTGACTCCCTAGCAGAAGAAATGAATTTCCAAGGAAAAGTGTTTTTCCGTCCCAATAATTTCATCCCTTTCCCGGAATTGCTTAATGGAGAGTGATCTTGTCGTTGGGAATTTCCCTCGCCCCTTGCATTGATCCCCTTCGTGTCATTAGAGTCTCAAACAAGTTTCTTGCAAGAAAAATCTGTCTCATACGAGATAAATTTTTTTTTTTGCTTGAATACAAGAGATTTCTTCGATGCGACAGAACCTCGTCAATTCGCATGGTTAAAAATAAAAGGCATCTTTAAGTGCAATTTTTTAACCCCGGGAAAAAAAAAAAACGAGTTCGTTTTCCCATAACCCAGACGAAACCGGCAGGCTCCAAGCTCCCCAAGAGGCCAGCCGGATGGAGTTCGAGAGCCCGGAAGGCGAAGTTGGGGGAGACCCGGCCGACACCGACTGCCTCGCCCTTCATCTCTGCGCCACCTTCGTTCCGTCCAGGTCAGTAGGGACGATTTTCCCGGTTCAGTGGCGGTTGTGGCGGTGAGCAGTGGTCGTAACGTCGTGCTTGATCGTGGGACGTTTCTGGAGGAGTTCACTGAATTGTCGGAGTAAAACGAGACGGCAGTTCGCGTGGCCGGTGAAGAGAGATGCACGAAGACGGGGTTGCCCTTGCGTTTCCCTCTCGAATCCCATTTACTGATTTATGGGATTGGGAATTTTAGTTACTATCCAATGCTTTATTCTTGGGAAGTTTCGTTTTGATTAAACTAGACATTCGTAGAAAAGCAGACGAACTGCTGGCAATCAATTCCAGGGTACCACCCAAAACGGTGCAGTCCACAGAGTGAAAAAAAAGAGAAAAAAACGCAAAACAAACAGAACAAACAAAACAAAACAAATACGGCACAAAAATAAATAATAAATAAAATCAAACAAAGCGGGAAAAAAAGTATTATCAGGAAAACTGTCGGGACCCACTCGATCCCCCCTAACGGTCGGACAGTCTGCGCCCCAAATCCACAAAAGCTTGCGCCGAGTGAAGGAGCGAAAACAGCCGAGACGAGATACGGCCTTGGAGCCAAGCGCTGTTTCACAGGGCGGGGCACCCGAGAACGCAGCGTGTGTGCGGAGAGGCCCCCCACTTCGCCTGCATCCAAGCCCCGCGCGGGTTGCGGGCAGCGACCGACGGGAGCGTGTGCCCCGCGAAGCTCTCTACGCGGCCCGAGAAGTTCTCTACGCTGTCTGCGAAGCTCTCTACGCGGCGCGTCGTTCCCGCCGCGTCAGAGCGCGTTCGTGGGCCTGGTGGGACGCGTTTGATGATGCGATTGCGGGATTTGTGGGTCGTTCGTGAGACTTGCAGGCTCGCACCTGCTGATCGGCCTTTGTTCTGCTGATTGGCCTAACGTTACCGTTTACTTTTTTCATTATATGTTCCCACAGATGCGTCCCGCAATTGTGTATAATGGGTGCATGATTATGGGGCACCCTGTGTATATTACGATGAAGACCTAGAAAAACTCACGTGAAGTCCTCAAATGCCGCTACTTCAAATTGTCAGTTGCGACCGATTGCGATTGGGTTTTGAGCCCCTTGACGAAGGAAACTGATGGCATTGAGGACGAATTTCGACGCTATTTTCGCCAGACTGGGCGCATTATTGCATCTGTGTATTCTTGCAATCCCTTAGGACTGTGGGAAAATACATTTCGGCCGAGAAAAGCTTTAAGTATGCATGCATTTATGCAATTTTATGCGTGCTTCACAAAATATTAGGGCTATACCGATGTATCGAAAACCACCGGTATCGGTCGTCGGTATGGCACCATCGGCAGGATTTTCAGCTGCCGATGTCCAAAGAAGAACGTTTAGAACGTAGAAAACAAAAAGAACGTGAACAGGGCTTGGTACACGGCGAGAAGAGACTGGACCCCTTGGCACACGGCGAGAAGAGACTGGACCCGCCGGCACTCTCATCCCCTGGGTGCATCGATGCTCTACCGATATTTCGGGTCGATACATGGATGTTTCCGAAACACCCAGCGTGACGGCCGTGATAAAATCGGACGTGGCTTACTAATTTACTATTTGAATGAAAAAACACTGGCACCAGCCGATTGGGATGAGATGATGGTCGGTCATCGGCCCATCAGCCAAATGTGGCCATCAGTGCAGCCCTACAAAATACAGTACGTGACGAAAAGATCTCGTGATGAAAAAAAGTCTCGAGGCGAGAGAGGCTGTCGGGAGATTTCCCCTCGTGCCAGCATCCATTCCACCTCGTGCCGGCATCCATTCTTCCCTGGAGCGTTTCGGAAGCGTGTACTTCGTACGGCTTCTCCAAGACGTGCACTTTTTGTGCTAAACCGTCAAGGCATTCGAAACCTTATGAAGTAAAATTTTATACGGGACACGTGGCGTACCAAAAAGTTCGCATTAAAATTAAACAAATTTCCCTATGGGCTCGCTGGGAAGGAATTGTGTCTGATCCTTCTTCCTTTTTATTGCGTAAGAACTTGATTCATCAACAGAGTTTTTGCGCCATGGGCCGTTTTTTATCATTTAGCTAACTCATTCAACCACCCTTTTGTTGGAGGTCTATTCATGCATCCCGTCGCCATTTTGAGTCGCTCTTGACGACTTGTAAGAGAGCATCGAGGGCAGACGCTGGTTTAACGGGTATGCGGGTCGAGAGGAACATTTTGAGACGTTTTCACGGTGCCGACTTTCCTCGTTAGAGACCGAAATTTCGCACAAATGAAATGATTGAGCCTTGATTCCCCGTATTTTGCCGTTAAAAGTGCAGCGATAATTTTAAAAAGAACTTTAAAAAGGCGAAATTTTTTGTTAGCACCGGAAGAAGACGGGGACCGTGGGAACGGGGATGATTCCCTGGGTTTTCCCCCCCCTTCCAACACGCAAGGCACGTTCACGCATGTTCACGCACACCGACGTCACAACTTACATAGATGGCATCCTTTCCCCGGGGATTACGTCATCTCTTGCCGTGACATTGAGTCTCGCGTCGGCCCCCCTAGTAATCCGGTCCGCGACGGTCCCCCCCCCCATCAGGAAAGTACACCTCTAGGAAATGAAAGGGGTCTCGTGCCTGGGGAGAATTAAATAGAGGATCGAGTGACTAAGGTTCCGGAGGATTCATTGCCACGGCCCCAAAATAGATTACGATTTTTTTTTCTTCTCGTGACGCTGGCGACTACGTGTCGGCTGTCGGGGCGTATCAGGCGGGTCGGAATGGCAATTCTCGGGTCGGGGACTCATGGCTATCGTCGGTTCTGTCGCGTTTTCCCCATCGAGATTAGCGGGTTACTGCTTTCGAGGAGATGCTGGAGGTAAAAAATCGTCTTGGATATTATATTCGAGTAAATATCGGAATGTTCAGGGTGTTCCTTCGATTGTTTTCTGCCCTTCACGCAGTCAGCCGGTTTGTCGATTACCCCTCCGTGGACAAATGAAATATCAGCACTGGAACGTGATATCGTTTTACCAGAAGCTGTAGAGATTCTATCCCTGACATCTTTCGCACGCATACAGACGAATTTCGAAACCGTCGGCGTTCCGTAACGTCGCCGGAGATACGAGATCGTTTTCGGAAGCCTCTGCCGATACGAATCGCAATCATGTGCCCAGTCGACGATCCGACGTCGCTCTCGACGTTGCGGGCTCGTCGGCGACTCCCCGGGTTCTCCCGTCCCCATTGTGTGGAAGTAGCGATTGTTCGGAGCGCTCGCGGATTGTCTATCGCTGGATCGTGAATACAAAGGGTGAAACCATACGGAGGGCTCGCCTGACTGCGTGTGTTTGCCTGGACGGTGACCGAAAATCGCCTTGAACCGTGTTGCTGCTCGTCCTAGCATTGTCGTCGAGGAATAATTTCCACGAAGCTCCTCTAGCCATGGATGACTAATTTGTTGTTTTTTTTTTCACGTCAGTTCCGGGTATATGGTTTCGGACACTCACGGCAGTCTTGCCCATTAGTTCTTTGAGATTTCCAGGGAATACGTGTTATTAACGGCATTCGCTGCACTGGCAACGACGCGAAGCGAGAGCTGCACCGACGGACCGCGGTCCCTCCTGTCCGCATCCGCGACGACTCGCGGTCCACACGGGGCCTTACCTCAGCGGCACCGGTGGACCGCGGTCTACGGAGCGACCTCGCTCAGACCGCACCGCGGTCCCGCGGTCCCTCCTACCCACTCGGAATGGACCGCGGGACGGCATGGTAGAAAGTGTGTCGCTACGTCACAGGGTGTAAGGGGGGGAGGGGGGGAATCCTGAGAGATAGCCCTCGACTCTCGTGCGCACTCGCACACATTCGCCCACTCTCGACGTGGTTGTACCTGGAGCTCACGTAATTCCCTCACTCGTATTCCGTCCGTGTCTGCGAATCGAGCCGAACGCACCCAGTCGCTTCTTCTCTCTTTCTCGACTCGCACGCCCGTGGACGTGCAGAGGATGTGTTTTATCGTGGAAACGCAGCCTCGACCGTTTTCGCCCTGAACGCGTTTCCGGCCGCATGTCTCCGTTTTCAACGATACGAGGATTCCAATAACGTCGCCCGTCCGTCGTCACAGTGCAACGATGCTTCTTCGTCCGGCCCGCCTCGTCTGTCTCGTCTCTCTGCTCGGAGCAACAGGTGAGTCTCGTCTCCCTCGACGAGTGAGGCTCTCGGCGTGGCCTTTCACGTACGAGGAATCAATTAGGCCAAGGAGTATAAACAATCCGCGAGGCCCTTTTCGTCGGCCTATTCTCTGGGAATGGCGTATAGTTAAACAGTGGCGATGACGTAAGGCCGAATGCGTTGCGAGCATTCGAGCTTGCACGCCCGAGGACATTTCCTTTTTTTTTATATATATTTCCTTCCTCGTCTCCGCGTGCCGTGTTACGCACGTGGAGAAAGGATCTTTTTTTTCCCGTGAACTGGAAATGGGGTGTCCATGGCTTCGGAATGCCTCGACGAGCTTATCTCGTCGTGCCCTCTTCCAACTCAAGCCGTCTGGTGTCGTCTGTTGATCCTTACTAGTTGCGATCGGGCCCATTCGTCATTTATGGGGACTCGAGAGGGAGAGGGGAACAGGAAGTGACGTGAAGATACCGACTGATTGGCATGCGGAGAAAAGGAATTCCTCTTCTTCATAAGAAAGCATTCTTTTCGTAAGCTTATATGCGAGAGCAACTTAGTTGGTATTCGGGAGAGAAACTCTCCCGAATCCCGTTCGGATACCATTTTATTTCGCCTTTCGGGCCGATTTCCATGCCTACGAATCGACCGATGCCCTTTTCGAGAAATTGCGTCCGAAAGGAGCCCGGATCACGTGCCGTCGCGGATCGTCTCGGCTCGGTTCCGGCACGGAGACGGTGTCCGTTCGTTCCTTCTCGTTCGCGGAGGCGGAAAAGGTGATGGAGGAGAAACAACATGGTGTGTGAATGACTTTTATCGTTCGTCGACACGCGATCCGCGAAAAGGAGTGATGTGGGCGTCGATTCGGAGTAATCGCGGTAAATGATCGTCGACTTAGCTTCGATCACGACGCACGTGAACCCGTTGTTGCCACGAGAAGAAAATCGTACGGTGAAAGTCTCGCCCTCGAGACGTTTCACTCGCACTTCGAACGTCGGACGAAGCGTTGACGCGCAGTCGAAGCGTCGGACTTGGATGGCATTTCCACGCTTCGGGATGCATGGTTGCGGCATCGGGACATCCGGTTGCGTACCTGTTTCGGAGCGAATACGGCGGACTGCTCATTCCTGCCTCTACCCACGAAGTGAACGCCAGCAGCATGGCCTCGAGCCCTTTTCGAAGGGGCGGGGGGCAGGGGCATCTGACCGCATTTGCTTTTCTTAAACATGAGCTTCTTTTAATCCGGGGTCTCGCCTCTCGCCAGCCTTCGCTCGATGGGAGACGGTGTCGTGACTTGTCACGACATCGATGATTAGTCGAGGCGCCATCCGTGGCACGTCGAGATAAAATGCCTGTACCACGAAGGCGGACGCGATGACTTGTGGCGATTTCCAGGAAAAATTATTAATAGACCTGAAAAGAAAGTCGGGCTCGTCCTCGCCTGGAAACGGTATTTGATGAAGCGAAAACCCCGAACTCCCCCGGAATCTCCTCGCATGGACTGAAATTTTTATATTTCATGAAATATTTTTTTTTTCTGGATTAGGTGACTCGCTCGATTCCAACTCGTTTAATAAATGCCTGTGAAATTAAAAAAAAACCTAAATGCGACCGTGCTGCGGTTTCGGCCGTGGGAAGAGCTTTCACCTGACTGGTGAAAGTTGGGAACATTTTACTGGGCTCATTTAATAATTACATTTATTACTCTTTGACAAGGTAATATTAATGAAAATTGTTATCGACCACCAAATCCCTCCCTTAGTGTCTTTTTTTTTCCCGGCACCTTCTTGGGATAGAAGAAAGAGTGAGCATTCTGGAATTCCCAATTTTCTGCCCAACCTGCTAATCAGAAACGAAAGATGAATTACGTATAGTCTCTTCCTGATCAAAATTCTCGGATGAGGAATCCCCCATACACTTTTGTCAAGGGGTGGCCCCAAGGCTGCTCGACTGGACTTGCCGTTCCGGTGCCATCGGCGAGGGGAGAGCCCGCAGGGTTTCTAGATTTTGCTGTTTACTGGGAGCTTATTTTCAAGGTGCCGTACGAAGGTAATTCATAAGATGCATACAACCCTCCGACAACCATATTTTTTTTTTTTTACAATCCTGCTGAGAAGGGGCAAACAAGAGAAAATTCCTGGAAAATGTTCTCCTTTATCGGTGAATCTCCGAAAGTTTTAGACTGTACTGAATTCATCTTTACCTCGATTAACTTCTTCCGTTAGGCATCAAAGAACGCTGGGGACTCTTTAAAAGTTGGTTAACCGATCAAAGGACTCGATTGAATTTCGCTAGTGAGATGTCTACATCGTTTTCGGCGATTGAATTGTCGACAGGGAAGCCGTGCTCAGGCGATGGCCGATAAGCGCGTGCCTCCCTATCGTTCCTGGAGACGCGAAAGGCCAAGGTGACCGGCCACTTAGAGTGCAGCTTGTTTCTCGTGGGATGGGAAAAACGTTTGCGAGGATGAACACCTGCGAGGAATAACGTTTGCGAGTGCTAATCGCGAACGCTCGAGAAAGGAGTCATGGCGCCTTTCAAAATAAACACGAATTGCGGTGTCGACGGGCCTCGGACGATCGCAGAGCTCGTTCCCGTTCTCGAACCCTTGCCCTGTTAGAATCCCTTCTCGACCGATTTTCTTCGCGACTGATCCGTGGGTGTCGATGTTGCAGCGTGGGGCGGATTCACGCGGGGCTTCGACCCGCCTCGGCTGGACGTGGACGGGAAGGAGGTGCTGAAGGAAGCCGGGGGCACCCTGGAGCTTCGGTGTGAGGGGAAGTCGCCTCTCGAATGGAACATTCAGAGCATGGTACCTCGCTTCTTTCTCCCCATTTTTTAAATTAATTTTTTATTTTCCTTTTTTTTAACTTGGTATAGTTTTCTCCGTATTCATTTATATATATATTTTTAGTTGTTGCTTTTTTTTTTAAATAGCGAGATTGCTTTCTTTTAGGAAGAAGTGTGGCTCGTTTGTCCAAACTCGCGCCTCGGGTAAATTTGATGTCAGTTTGATATCGATATTCATCCGGCAAAAAATTCGATAAGAAATAAATCTGAAATCCAGGGAACTTGTAAAAGCAAAAATGTAAAAAATAAATAAATAATCAAAGAGTGAAGTGGACGGTCGTTCCAATTTAACGTTCCTTGTGGAACGGTCCACGATTAACTCCTCCGTCGGCACTCCCGGGTTATCTTGGGCGCGCCGACGAAAGGGTCGTGGAAATGTCGGTGACTTCACTTCCGGTCATTTTCATTTATTCACACCGACACCCATCCCTTCCGCCTCCCCACGATCGCCGTGTGGGAGACCTCATGCATTCTGAAGGAGAGAAAGAGAGCTTTCTAAATACGCAAATTTCGCGGTGATCGTGGGATTTCGAGCAACGAACGGGGAAGAGAAAAGACCAGAGAAAAGGCTGTGCCCACCCGAGAAACTCATGGAAGCCCTCGAGTTTTTTTTCGAATGAGACATTATACATTATTATATACATTAGTTGGGTGAAATGGTCTTCGGCATGTGGGGCTTTTTTCAAACGCACCTCGACTAATGGACGGATTGGATTCCTTCGTGACTCACCGACCATCATCGTCACGTGCCCACGGGCACCCGAGGGTTCGTTTTCATTCGCTCATTCGCGATGTGGATCCTGATTTGGAGTTTCTTATCTGGCCGGAAGTCCAGATGACTCACGTCGTATTACTCGACCGTGGCGTGCAGGTCATGAATCCCCCACACCTGTGTTCGCTTGCCCACGTGGTTCCGTCTCGTGACGTCACGGGGACTCGTGTTTCTGTTCCGAGCGAGTTGCAAGGGTGGAAGCCAGTAAGAAATATGAAAACGAATGAAGAACGAATGCGTGAATGAAGACTTCGTAGTTTGAAAGGTGTCGACCGGCCTGTCGATTCGGTCCCGCTCGGTTGGAGATGGGATCAAGCAGGAAGTGTTTTCAAAACATGCTCTGGGTACAGGGTCGTTAATTACATTAAAGAAGAAATACGTCATGATCTTGTCGTACCGTTGACGTGATCGTTGAAGGCGAAACTCACGTCACGTGCGGAAAGAATCTTTGTCGAAACGGTAGGGTACGGCAAGAAGTACTTCTGAACCGGTTCTCGTTTTATTTCCAACCGCAGATGTAGGTCTCTCGATTTCGATCTGGTGATGTCGAAATTTCTGGCTCGTGTTTTCGCTTTTCATTCCTTTTGTGGGTGTCCCAGAGGGAGCCGCCGATTCCCCTTTACGGTGACGTATCCGGGAATTAATTTCGGGGGGTGTCTTGTGAGGCTCTTGTAGGCTCGCGAGATGACGGAAGTGGCCGAGGAAGGTGAGGGGTTGGGAGGAATGAGGAAAACTTGGAAAGCCTTTTTGAGACTTCAGCCCCACCTACCTCATAGTTCAAAATGGCCCCCTTTCTTTTCCCAAAATTAGAAACAAATTTTTGCATGAGGGGAGATATGGGTAAGGACTAACCTTGAATTAGTCATAATATAGTGGGTGAAAGCTACTCCTTAATCATGGTTTGCTATTGGAACTCAAAAAACTGGTTAGAGTAAAAAAAACTGAAAGCAAAATGATTATGAGTGATTGTATTCAGAAGGTGGAATAAGAGTGCAAGTCAAAACTTCCGTTGCATACGTGAAACTTTTCACACACAACCCCGCCCCCACTCCCCATTCCAATACTTCTTGTTTCGTGATATCTTGCTTCTTTTCGGGGGGTGTCCAGACACCCGGGACACCCCCCCGGCTACGTCCCTGCCCCTTTATTTGGTCGGTGGCCGGATGACGCGTCGGTCGAGATGCGAGGAGGCTTTATCTCCGTGTCTGGACGGTGGGATCTGCATCGAGGGAAATCTGAGATAAGCGCGAGGATCGCGGAGTTCTGGATCCGTGGGATCCGACTCGGACGATCGGCGCGGAAGGAAAGCGGCGTCTGCGGGGTTCGCTCGAGTCTCGTTGCTCCAGCGAGCGGAGGCTTTCGAAAGAGGGTCGTCCGGTTCGCCGGGTCGAGAGCCGAATGCCGAACGGAATGAAAGTGTTCGTTTATCCGCGCGGATTCTTGCGAAATCTCTTCTTCCCACCTCGACGGAGGTCATGCGCGTGCATGTACCTCGTGTGGTATATGCGAAGAATATATGGAATATGCGAGAGACAGGAAGGGGGGCTCCTGCTGGTGTGTCATCAGGCGAAGAGGATGGGCGTGGCAGCCGCCCGACATGCTTTACGGGAGAAGGTGTCCCCTTACTCATTGCCATTATCATAATCCGGTTTTTTTTTCTTCATCCTCGTTCGTTCTGTGTGCTGCGCTCAACGCGAGATACGGGAAGGTGACGAAGTCGAGGCCCGGATGCGATGCGATAACGGCACCCACGTGTGGAAGAGAAAGCTCGGTTTTTCGCCTTTTTTGTGGCTGTGGTCAACATTTGGCTTTTGATTACCTCATAAATGTCGATGTTTGTTCTCGTCCGTGCGTGACGATATCAGAATCGGCCGGCACGCGACGGATCGATCGACTCATCGTAAAGTTCCAAGCCAAACACGAACCTGTGTGGTCTGGCCCATCGAGGAAGAGCAGATGATCTTAGATGATATTGCAGAGCGTGTTGATTGCATCGCGGAGTGTTGCCTTGCAGTCGGAGGACGTGAAGGCGCGCGCGAACACGTCGGAATGGACGAACCCGGACGCCTTCCACCCGTACGTGACGCATCTGCAGCTGCGCGGACTGGAGTACCGGGACACGGGGTACATCCGGTGCATGTACGAGGGGACGGAGAACTTGGAGGCGATCGAGAACGTCACCGGGATTTATCTCTATGTCAAAGGTCAGGAGGCGGGGTTTTATCTATGTGTCGAAGGTCGGGGCTTGTGGGTCCCCGGTGGGGTGTGAAAGTGAAACGATGGAGGAAATTATGGATGATGAAGTTAGCTGAAAATTTGAGAAAAATTAAGGAAAATTAAGAATCAATTTTGTGGTTTTCGGCTCACGAGACCAGTTCGACTGGACCTGATCTCATTCCACGATGAGATGAGGTCGTAAAGAGGGAACGAGATGCACTTGGTTCACTCGAGTTATATATGAGCCCTGAAAAGGATCGCGCTCGAGTTGGACCGGTCTGGTGCCCGCTGCCATTACGGAGGATTAAAAACGAAAAGCGGCTGGAAAGTAGTGAAAATGAAACGCGTGAGAATCGAACTTGTCGGACTTGCAGACGCGGAACACTTGCTGGTGGAGTCGGGCGGGGGCCCGAAGGTGATCCAGGTGAGGCAGTACAAGTCGGTGGACATCCCCTGTCGGCCCACGAGTCCGGAGATCAACGTCACGATCTGGAGGAATCAGCAGGTGGGTGGCGGGGCGGGGCGGGATTCTCGTGGGGTCTTGTTGTTGGATGGTATGGGTTGCCGTTTGATGTTGTGGTGTGTTGGGGTGGGAGATGCCTTGTGCATGTCGTTTCGTTGAAATTGTTAACACGTAGCATAATCCCATCGTCCGTCCGAAGTTACTAACCTGTGGCATTTTCGATCCTGGAATCCTCTCCGGGGGGTTTCCTGTGAATCTGCATCGAATCCTCGAAATCAGCATATTGCCCATATTCGTAGAACGTTCCCGTTCGGTACTCTTCGTATGCTTAAGCATGGATGCTTCCCTTCCCTGGTGTCGGTTGCGTATATCGTCGGGGCTTTTGTTACAACGATCGGCAAAGATGTGGCGGGGCCCCCGAGACGGCGCTCTGGAGTTCGACCCGAAGAGGGGTTTCGTGCTGACCGTCAGGTCCATCGTGGAGGAGCACAACCTGTACGAGTGCCGACCGGACACGTGCCTGGTGTGCGTGCAAGACGGAGGACGCTGTGCCTGTCCGGTGTTCATTGTACACGTTTACTGTACGTGGTGGTGCGTGGCATTGGTTTTCCTCGTTCGCTTGGGGCTTGCACGGGCTTCGCTAACCTCGGACCGGATGGCGTGTTCGTGGTGCATGCTGCTTGGCTTGTTGTGGCGTCTGGACGGCGTCCCGGCGCGGAGTCCGTCGATATAGTGGCTGGTAGGGGGTCCTTGCATGTAGCTTGTGTGGGGTTGTTTTTTTTTTTTTGCCGAGACCCAGAATTTTTTATGAAGCTTAGTAGCTCGAACTTAATCGCTCCCTTTCACAAGGGACATTCACTCGATCGATAACGTATAAAAGAGATACATAGATGATAGAAGCGACGAGTGCATGAGTACGGACGATGAGCTTGGAGTTGCATCCCCACTCTTAGCTGCTGTCAAAGCCAGAGGAGCATGGATTGCGGTACTCTCCCGAGACGGGCTTCCGCATCCTATCGGCTACCATTCAGGAGCACAGCGGCCTGTTTGAGTGCAAGGCCGATGACGAGTTCCAGTCGTATTTCGTCACTGTCACTTGTGAGTCGGGGCCCCTTTCGCCTTCGTCGCCTCTCTGCGGCTGTCGGTCTGCCAAAGCTATTTCCTTTGAATCTCGTTCTTGCCGATCGGCTCGTCACGGGAATAGATGGAAATCTTAAGGTCTAGTGGAATCATTTATTTGAATTATTCTTGGGAAAGTTTGTGCATGCAGAATCTTCTGGCGATTTATAAGCAGTCATAAAAATAACAGTAAATCATTCGAATTTGCTGAGATACTGGAAGATACCAAATCTTGGGCGTCTTACAGACATCTCTTAATTAGCTGTTCTTGAATTCAGCTGCAAGCCACGAGTTGAATTCTCCTACCATCGATGGAACGAAGGCAGAGAATGTCGTGATAGGATCCACGTTCAGTCTCACGTGTGCAGTCTCTGTGCACGAGAATGTTGGCCTGCATTGGACCTGGGATCATCCGAATCCTGGTCCCGATGATGTGAGCTATTTGTTTCATGCATCGTCGTTTCCACCCTTGAAATACGGTAATAGAAGCTTGATTAGTTTCAGTTCTTCCATATAGGAAGGGCGTATCAAACAGGAGACGAACACGGAGAGTCACGGCGGTGGATTCCAGCTGGCCACGAGTCGCCTGACGGTGAGTCGCGCGATCGGCAGAGACGAGGGCAGATATTATTGTCGTGTCACGGACTTCGACTCCACCAAGGAGGCCTCGCAATATGTCATCGTTCGAGGTGAGCGTCGGCCGGGAGTCATCGGGCGTCTTGGGATCGGTCACGATAGCGTACTCGGTCGTCGTGCAATTTCAGACGAGAACTACACGAAGCTGGAGCTGAAGCCTCAGACGACGACGGTGACGGTGGCCGCGGGGCAGAAGGTGACGTGGGTCGTGGAGATGGACGCGCATCCGCAGCCGGAGCTCATCTTCATGCGCAACGGCGTGGAGATCATTCCCGGTGCGAAGTATCACGTCGAGGAGAACTGGGAGCGTAAGACGGCCACGCTGAAGATCAACGACGTCAACCTCAACGACTTCGGCCTTTACGAACTGGAGGGCATCGTCGGTCAGCTCCGGGAGACGGTCACGCTCAAGCTCATCGTGCAGAGTGAGTGGCGATTCGTGGGATTTCGATGCCGAGGTTCCCAGGATGCGAAGTTTGGAACGTTTGCTCTTGTTGCAGGCAATGCGAGGGTAGAAACCGATGGCGGTGGCGTCAAGTTTTACGCGCCTCACTCTCGGTACAAGCTCGTCTGTGCTGTTCAGGGTTACCCACTGCCAAGACTCTACTGGGAATTCCAGAAGTTCTGCAAACCTCAGTCGTCGTGTGACTTTACAGATATAGGATCCGTGAGAGCAAATTTCCTAAAATACTATGCTTGTTCTCTTTAGACTCCAAAATGTATTGTGCTATCGATTTGACAGGACTTCCGGTTGAATGAAGAAGAGGAACCTACCGAAATCGTAGTTACACCATATCAGATGGAATCCGAGTTGGTTGTCACGGCACTCCAGGGTGGAATCTACAAATGTGTGGCACTGAATATCCATGATGAGAGTGACGAAGACACGATCTCCTTTTTTGTCACGGGTATGTGTTTTCATTTAATGAAGGAGATGTATGAAATTAGTGTTTTCAGAGGTCATCTTCTTGGATTTAGATGCCAAGGACGGTTTTGACATCGTGGACCCCCCATCGCGAGAGCTCGTGGAGGGGGATCTGCTGGACCTGAAGTGCCATGCTTCTTTTTACAATTTTAGCTCTGTGACTTGGAGCTATCGGAAACATTCCAGTGACAACTTTAAGCCTTTCACAACAGATACAAAACCTGTATCAGGTGAACTGCCCAATATTCATCCTTCATTTTTTGGCTCAATTAAAGGACCTTCTTTATTATGCATGAGTATATTTTTTATAGACATGGAGGTCAGGGAGAAGACTACCGATTATTCACTTGAGGCAATTCTTCATACAAGCAACATCCAGTTGCATCATTCAGGTCAATATCGATGCGAGGGTATCCTCCTGGATACCCAGAGTGCCTTCACGCTCAACAAGACCCAAGAAATCATCTCCATCTCTGTTGAAAGTCTGAATCCTACCCCTCTCCTTTCATTTGCAATATCTTGTACAGAGATCAGCACTGGTCCATTACTTTTCCTTGCAGAAGTGGTACCTCCTGCATTAACGAAGGACTCCAATATGGATGATGGGAAGTTGTCAGTTAAGCAAAGGGATCCAGTCATGCTCAACTGCTCCATGCATGGGATACCACCACCAAACATTACATGGTTCAAGGTACCAGCTCTCATATTTTGATAATTATTGGCATGAAATTTCACTTGGTGTGTGGTTGTTTTGTTTGCTAAAAAAAAAATTTGTTTACTAGGATGGAGAGGTGTTCAAGCCGAATGGAACTCGGGTGGAGCTAAGGAACGGGGGTCAGACCTTGTACTTTCCTTACACGTACTCAGAGGATGATGATGGCCTCTATGAATGCATTGCATCCAATAGGGGAGGGGAGGCAAAAGCTGCTGTCACTCTTGAAATCATAGGTACACAGTTGAGCTTTCTTTTCTCTGCTGACCCTGTTTCTCTGTCTCACCTCAGTGATGTCTTTTTCTACATTTTATGACAGGGGGTGCAAAAGGTTCTATTGGAACAGCAGGCACAGCACTGATCATTGTTGCAATTGTGTTCATAATTGGGTCTGTTGCTGTGGGCTCCATCTTTTACTACCGGTTCCGCCAGGAGCGAGTGAGTGTGTCATGCGTTCAGAATATCCGGCTACATTTCTCTGTTTAAGAATTTCACCTTCATAGGGGTGTTTGATCAATCTTGCAGGCTCGTTACATTGCTTTATCAAAGAAAGAGACAGAGCGTTTCCGAAAAGGAGAGCCAGCAAACATCAATCCCGAACTGGGGCTCGGTGAACAGGCTGATTTGCTACCTTATGAAGATCGCTGGGAATTCCCACAGGAGAAGCTTACCCTAGGTAAAGCTACATCTCTCAATTCTGGCAAAATCAAATGAACAAATAATGTTTTTTTTTTTATTGGGTTCCATTTAATAGGGAAGATCATCGGTCGTGGTGCATTTGGACACGTTATAAAGGGAGTGGCTCAAGAGATCTTGCCTCAAGAGCCAGAAACAGTTGTTGCTGTGAAGAAGTGCAAGCCTCAGGCCGATCAGATGCATTACAAGGCATTGATGATGGAACTCAAGATCTTGAGTCACCTTGGGAGGCACCTCAATGTTGTGAACCTTCTTGGAGCCTGTACCAAGGATATTGGACGTGGTGAGTTTTGTGTTGCTGAAATCCCTCCATTGCCTACTTGGGAGTTTTCTTTAAAAACAGAATTTTGCCTACTGTTGAAGTCTTGCTTAAATATATCTTGACTACTCATGTCAATTTAATTCAATGCAGGGGAGTTGATGGTGATTGTGGAGTACTGTGTCTATGGGAGTCTGGAGCGATACCTTAGACAGCATCAGCGCTACTTCATTGATCAGATTGACCCTCGCACTGGAATGTTAAATCCCAAGATCGGACGGCAGCGGCTTCAGAGTGATGATGTTGCTTTGGCAAAGGCACTTGAGGCTCAAAGAGATGCACCTCAAGGGTGAGCCATCCTTGTTTTTGTATTTGTGATGGTACAGCCAATAAGAGTTTGGATCCAGCTAATGTGGAATTCACCTGTTGAACAGTGGAGGGAGTCTGAACTATGTTCGGGCAGGGTGCACTACAACAACTGCCTCTGACGAAGTCGACTCGGGGCTTCATCGCAACGTGGTGGATTCTGCTGCCACCGAAGCCACCCTATTATCTGGATCCTCCAGTGGTATCCTCATATATCTTTTTAGAAAATCTATCCATACTTTGAGCTAATTCCAAATGAGGAACTGGAGGATCAATTGACTTCATAGGTGGAGAGGAGAATTTGGTATTTGCTCCATGGAACTACCGAGGCGAGTCCACCCAAGGTGATCTCAAGAGGCCTGTGACAACTAGTGATCTCGTGTGCTGGGCCTTCCAAGTTGCTCAAGGCATGGATTACTTGGTCTCTCGAAAGGTAGTCCATGCGTCATATCTATAACGGTCCAATGTCACAATTGCGATCCCTAAGTCACAGTTTTCACAATGTAGGTTGTCCATCGGGATTTGGCAACGAGGAACATCCTGCTGGCTGAAGATAACATAGTGAAGATATGTGATTTTGGCCTTGCCAGAGACATTTATATAGATGATCAGTATGTCAAGAAAGGAGATGTGAGTTCTTTACTGTCTCACCTGATACATTTCCTTGTTTGGGTGATAAAAGATTTTTGGTGATTGAACCCCCAGGGTCCAGTGCCATTCAAATGGATGGCATTGGAGTCCATGATCCAGGACAAGGTGTACACAAGCAAGTCAGATGTTTGGGCATATGGTGTAACGCTGTGGGAAATGTTCAGTCTGGGAAACAGTCCATATCCAGGCATGAATGCCGAAGACCTCATCCGGCGGCTCCAGACCGGTTACCGCATGGAGGCTCCAGAATATGCCAACACTCACATGTGAGGCTAAAACCTCACTTTGGTTTGAAATTTGAAGCTGGTATTGACTAGAAAAGTATTGTTTTTCTTTTCTTTTTGGGTAGCTATCAAATCATGAGAAAATGCTGGGACGTGGATCCAAAAGAGAGACCAAATTTCTTTGTGTTGTCTGAGTGGTTTGGTAACATGATGCAAGAATCTGAGCGTCAGGTGTGTCTTGTTTCTTGACTGTTTCCAGGTCTGGGTTTCAAAGTCCCATTGATGATATTTAAAGTCATTTGCTTTTTCCAGCGCTACGTGGACATGAACAAACCATTCCTGCAGATGAACGCTGAGTACTTTCAGCAGATGCCAAATTACCTTCAGATGTTGGTTACCCCATCTCCAGATGAAGGATATCTGCAACCACGAGATCCATATGTGAACATGAATGGGCCTGGCCCCAGCTACGTCAACGTTCCCGAAGGGAAGAACGAGAGGAACCGTCGCAGTGGGTCGGAAGTGGCCTCAGAGTTTGAATTGCAACCAATGGTTGGAGAACTGGATGGTCCATGGTACAGAAACATGGAGAGTGAACAGCCCAAAATTACTGGTGAAGACAATTACTTGCAGATGGTTGGAAACTACAAGTCCCCAGTCTCCCCTGCTCTCACTATTTACCCAGAAAATCTAGTCAGTACAGATACAAAAAATGACATGAAAAACATTCAGTTCTGATTCAGTGCTCTCATTCCTCATCCAACCTCGCATGCATTATCCAAGTGGTTGTCAATAAGAATTAAAGTGTGCCAAGATTCTCCTTCATCCAGTTGGGGGAAAATCAGACTATTGAGTCTAGTCATTTTAGTAATCACACTTGAGAATTCTTACTATTGTTTGGCCAGTGAAGACATGATTAGTTGAGGAACCTTTTTTATGTTTTTATGAATTGTACTGCAAGTAAGAAAGTCTGTTTTACATTTTCTGGTGTTATCATCAATAAGTAATATTTCAGTTGAAAAATGAATTTTCCCTTCACTGCCGAATGCTGTCTCGTTTCCTCAAAAGGAAACGGGTTCCTGAGGCTCTTTTGTACCTGCTTGGTTTAAATTCTCAGTTGCCAAAATTTTTTATTGTTGTTGTCTTGTATGAATGATCTATTTGTGAAATAAAGCAGCAATCCTCTATTTGGATTTGGTACTGTTGTTGGTTATTACGGAATGATACTGAGACCTAGCGTTTTCCATGCATTTTTGGAAAATGATGGAAGGTCACTTTCATTCCCTTCCTCCCATAGGGTGACTTTTCAGCAATTAAGGGTAAGAATTGGCAGTGCATTGGGTGATAAAATTTTCTGTTTTTGCATTATGTAGCACATGAAATAATAGGTTCCATGGCCATCCTGTATCCTCTGGTTGTCTTGTCAGTACTCCTTCCCCTCACTGCCTTTTTTTGGGCTCTGAACTATGCATTTGGTTCTACCGATGACAATGGGGAGCCGCTCGGGATACCGCCCGAGAGGTGGCTGACTGCGACTCTCATCCCCATCTTGTTTGCTTTGTGGGGTTTTAAGCGCAAGAGCTTGAGTCTGAGTGGAGCACTTGTTGGACTCTATGTTGGCTTCTTCCTCGCGCTGAGCAGCTACTGCTTCCTGGGGAGTCTCATGGCCTTCTTCGTCTCCTGCTCCAAGGCCACCAAGTTCAGGCAGCATCTCAAGCGCAAGATCGAGTCCGAGTTCAAGGAAGGAGGGCAGAGGAACTGGGTTCAATGCCTCTGCAACGGGGGCATGGCCACCGAACTGGCCATCATCTACCTCATCGACGTTGGATACGGCGAGCGACCGTTGAACTTCGGGTCGGACTACAGGGCGACTTGGCTCGGACTGGCCGTCGTCGGAGCCCTCGGTTGCAGTGGAGGAGATACCTTCGCATCCGAGCTCGGCACCGTGCTAAAGACGACTCAAACCCGGCTCATCACCAACCTGAAAATCGTTCCCAAAGGCACCAACGGTGGCATCACGTTAGGAGGACTCGTCTTCAGCGCCTTTGGAGGGATGTTGGTGGGGGTCGGGTACTACATCCCTCTTCTTCTCTGTCTCGGCACCCGATCGCTCGGCCAGAGCCCGCCTCAGTGGCCGATCGTCGTCTTGGGTGGGGTCGCGGGTCTCTTGGGCAGCGTCTTGGATTCGCTGCTCGGGGCCACGGTTCAGTTCTCGGGGTACGATGAGGAGACTGGAGCGATCGTGGAACATCCGGCTCCCAGTGTGGTCCGTATCAGCGGGAGGGAATGGCTCGATAATCATAGCGTGAATCTTGTATCATCCGTGATCATGGCGTTTCTACTTCCCGAGATCGGAATGATGATTTGGCCCAGTTTTGTCTAGTTCGTCTAGTTGCATAGACCTACCTGATCCTGTCACGGGTTTTTTGCTCACCACCTAGTCAACATTCCAAATGAAGAATCTCTTCGATTGTTCATGTGTTATGATTCATCTCCCCCAATTAGGGTTGCCACCCCGTTCATAATTAGTATGGACAGTACATATTTCAAATGCAAAGTCCATATTGAAAACTTAAGATTTTATTACTTAATAAAGTTGAATAGCTAATATCGTTATTTTCCATAAGTCAAACGCAGTAGGCCACGCTCATAGTATTGATTGGCGCCTTGGCTTAAGGTGACCTTGGGTATATTTAAAATAATTGTCCATATTTTGTTCAAATCAAGGGTGGCAACCCTACCCCCAATTCATTTAGTTCCTACCAAGTTGCATTACCCATGCACGAGAAGAGTTGACTCGAGTGACAAGATTCTTGGCTTCATCCGACGTTCCATAGTAAGCGCATGCGCGTTATTCTTCCGTTACATGCGGCGCTGGTGAGACTCCATTTAGAATGTTGCGTTCAGTTTTTGGAGCCTACAAATAAAAAGGTTCACAGCGCTCGAGAAGGGTCCAGAGGCGAGCCACGAGAACGATCAAGGAGGTAAGGGGACAAACGTATGAGAAGCGTTTAGAAGTGATTCTTCTCACTCGAGAGAAGGTTAGCTATGGGGACCTCATTCAGGCATTTAAGTTCATTAAGGGAATCGATAAACTAGAGCGTGGTATGATATTCGAGTTGGCAGAAGCAGAACGACGGGGAACCGACTCGAGTTGCTAGAACCCCAGGTGAGACGCCGATTGCGACAGAACTTCTGCACTTGTATGGTAGCGATCGCGTGAAATGCATAGCGACGATGCGTGTCCGTGACTAGTTTCAAGAAGAGGCTTCATTCCTTCATAGACAAGACAAGGAAAGGGAGGAGCGTAGCCGTAAGCGACTAGGCAGTAGGCGGGTATGCGCCAACAAAAATATCTAAGAAGGGTATGCCTTGTTATGATTCTGTACATGAGGAACGCTCGACCTCGACACGGAACGTCATAATGGGTGGATACGTCTCCTGACGCTCCTATCCGAATCTTGAACCTTGACTTGCTACTAGACTAGTGCTTTAGTGCAGGGTGTCCATAGAAGGTTGAAGTAATTTTTAAAATAAATCGTTTCAATCTTCTATGGACACCCTGCACTATAGCAGTGATTTAGCAGAAACCGTTTAGAGTTTATTTTAAAACAATAACTTTTAAAAGTTATTGTTAAGTTTAAAAAGTTTCTGGTAAAGCAATGAAACAAATACTAAAAAACCTTCCAGGGTTTCTCTTTCAGTCTTTATTTCATTGTTTTACAAGAAGTCTTGAAAGTTATTAATTTTTAAAATTTTGCTTCATTCTTTTATGGAAACCCTGTATATCATCTTTTTTTTGGTGGGGGGGGTTTGGAGGGGCGAACATCTCAAACCAATTGAAATCGACTTGAATCTGACTACTAGCCTCTCATTGGCCTGTATTCCACTGGGTGTAAACAAATTTTATTGCTTTCACTCCAATCTTGTCAAAAGGTGGGGTGGCAATGCCCTCTGTCAACTTTTGGGGTCATGTTTTGTAGTCAGCAGGTTACCATTGCATGCAAGATCTGACCCTCAAATATTGTGCTCATACTCACCCCTGCACTCCGAATGTTGGACATTATTATATATATATATATATATATTATATATTACTCCGTATTATATATATTATGTATAGCACACATCATGCCGTTATTGAGCTCTCTTGGAAAGCTGTGTTGCACAAATCTTTCCAGTACAGTTCATTAAGTAGGAATGAATTAGTGCATATTTTGATGTGAACGTTTATGCATAACTTTTCTTGTAAGTCTAAGGAAAAATGAATTGGCCTGCAAGGTGTACAATTTTGCTCATTTAATTAATTCATTAGCAAAGTTATTTTACAAGCCAAGATCTGTTTTCACCATTTGATGTCATCTCACTTCACAGTACTCTAAGAAATCTGGAAGCATCTTCATTTGCCATGGCTACCTACCCTGTGTGACTAGCCAACAAACTTGCAAATATTCCTTGAAAAACTTGGTCAACACAGATGTCTTGATACTTGATGGGGCTTGAGCATTCTTTCCGAATATGGACTGGATACATGAGTGAGAAGAGTTTCAAGAGTGAGAAGTTGTACAGAATACAAGGGTCAGTCAATAAATAAGTTGGATGCCCAGTTTAAAATCCCGGCTGGAAACAGCTTTAATTTCCAGCTGGACTCCAGCTGGAAATTCGGACCCATTCCAATTGGGTAACAGCTGGAAAGTAGTCATCTCCAAATTTGTTCCTAATTTCTATATCACAAACTGAATGAGAATCTTTTTTATATACTATTTTTGTCAGAGGTCCATCAACAGGAACAGCTGATTTTCAATGGTAAATTTAGCTACATTCCAGCTGTAGCTGTAGGGTCCTCTATAAAATTTCCAGCTGGAAACAGCTATTAAAACCAGCTGCATTCCAGTTGGAAAATTCCAGCTAAGAAACAACTGGTGCCTACTGTTTGCCAGTTGGAAATGGTCCGAATTTACAGATTTGGTCCAGCTGGAATATTCCAGTCGGGATTTTAAACTGGGTGTGCAAATAACCCTGAAGTAAGTGTTTCTTTCTGTCTTTTTAATGTCAAAGATGCTTACATATAGCAGAGGCAGAATTTAATGAAGTTTGGTGAAGCTATTGTATGCTAATGCAATAGCTTCACTAAATAGCTAATGCATTCAATGTGTTTTTTAATGGTAAAGAACTGATTCAAATATGTCATCTAAAACCAAAGATATAATCAATTAAAGTGTAGTTACTTACCAGACACCCTGTATAGCAATTCATTTTCATTTGAGACTTCTATGAAAGGACAGGTTCATTTTTAAGGAATGGGCTGAAGTTGGACTAGGTTTTTTTTCAGAACGTTTCAATGAAGTTTATCAAGTTACACGACATCAATATCACTAAATGTCCCAAAAATGAATGAGTCTTTAATCTGACCCGAACGTAACAGGATGGCACTTTTCTGCCTTTGCCAAATCTGGGCATCTTATTTCCAGGTGGCTTTTTTCCTAAACCCCTATAGCACAGCTTTCCTTGCTTTGCGAAATGCAAAGATGTCAATGATGTGATCAAAATTCACTTTCTTTGCTGCTTGATTTTATTTTCACTGGGTAACACTTTTTTTTTTCTTTTTTTCTGTGCCTCATTTGCCTTTCGCTTGCTTCGCCCCCTTCCTTAGGTGGCGCCCAGGGCAGATGTCCCCCCTTGCCCCCCTTTGTTTATGGCCATGGGATGATTTTGGAACTACTACATGATCACAGAAGAAAAAATTGTATGACAAGGGTGAGAGCAGAGAAGGAAGCTCAGGACAGGAAAGAAAATTTATCCTGTGTCCTTTTACTTTGAGATGACTCAATTCCAATAATTATTACTAGCTTTAAAAACCTGTTTGAGATAATTCATGCAAATTTGGTTTGATATGAACAGACATGGCAGTAGAATCTAGTGGTGGCTTGTGATATATCCTGTCTCCATTCAAGAACTACCTGTGCAGTACTATTGTTGTATATCACGAGCTGCCACTGGTGGAATCAAGCATCAGCATGCGGGCATGATTTGTAAATGGGATTGACTTCTAATACCAATTTATACAATGGGATGAGTTTGCCCTGGGACAGCAGCAATAACCAGATATATTGGGCCTATCCTGGGCCATGATGGTGTCTTGCAACAGTGAATGGTAATTTCTGAAAAATCTCACGACTGCTCCAGTCATGTAAGGTTCCCTAATTGAAAATTTTGAAAGAAGCTGATGCTGGAAATGTGCATGTCCTAAGGGCCAGAGAGAGTGGTGGAAATCTGGATTTCAGCCTGCATTGTCTCTAAATGTAAACCACCATATTAGCTTCTGCAATAACATGCAGTGAAGAGGGTGTACACTTGCATGGGAATGGGAACTACCAATCTCGAGATGCAGACAGGTAGAAGGACAGGGTAAGGTGAGGCTGAGGAGGGGAAAGCCAAAAACTTCTGGGAAAACCTTAGGAGGAAGCATGCTGGTAGATGATAAAACGCTTGCTGGGCCAACATGCTTACACATTCTATGGGAGTGCTTTTATTGTAGAAAAACGTATTGTGTAAACATTATGATTATTTTAAGTATTCTCCACTTTTGCTAATATCTATGTTATATTAAATCTGGAAAGAAGCTGCCTCAGATTTGAATGAGATTGTGAATGACTGAAGTTTAGCAGGAATCTTCAATTAGACAAATTATCAAGGGTTAGGATAATGCTATGAAATAGCATAAGGTCTAAGGGCTGAGGGAAGACTGCATGAGCAATAAGTATTTGGATTCTTATTTGAGCAAGAAGGGGTAAGCTACTGGGTAGAGCAAGTCTATGATCCAAATTTGTCATTTTTAGGAGACACAGACTCAGTTGTGTGACGAAAAACAGAACTGCATTGTTATGGCCTCTGAGTGTGTGTCAGCTGGATTATGTTGTGGATATATTTATATGTGGTTTGGTTTTTACACTAGCTGATAGGGACTGGCACTAGGCCTCCCACTCATCAATATGTTGTGCTTCATTTCTCCAATCTACAAAATATGCAATTATCCATTGTGTGGTCCTATGAATTCTCAAGCCAAATGTCACTTTCTGCATTGTATTCCCATATCCGGTGATGGCATGCTCAGCCCTATGAGTTTAACCCTAATCCAGGCAAGGTGAGTCCACTGGACTCACTACGACATATTTCAGTCTATTACTGTCATTATTTTTTTCGTAGAAAAATGAGCTTTCGTGACTTTGTCACCTTGTTCATGCTCTTCAAAAATACAAAGAAATTTACAAAGAAATACATACCGTAACCGCAGCAAACGGCCTTAATTTACATGTGAGTCTAACAGACTCACCTTGCCTGGAATAGGTTGTAAAAAAGCTTGTCCAGATGAGGGTTAATTAGGTCTATAAGCTGTGTGTAGTGCAAGTTTCAGCCTGTTACAACTTGTTCTATGGTTGTGAGACATATTTTTTATACTGTTTTTGATACATAAATTGGCATGATACAAATTCATGCTTCATCAGGACAACATGCCACCACACAGAGCCATCACTGTGATGGTGTTTTTAAGGTGAAAAGGCATAGAAATCATTTGGCACCCTCGCACTTCTTGCTATCCGGAACTTTCAAAGATTCTCTGCAAGGAACTAATCATTCATTAAGAACAGCAGTTTACCAGTGGTCAAAACACATCCCTAAAGTCTCATTCAACAAATGCTACAAAAACTGGGTAAAGCTGTGGCATCTGTGTCTGGAGAAAGCTGATGACTATGGTGAAAAATGGACAGAGATTCAATGCCATGCAGCAATTAATAAATTTGATGGAGTAAAAAGGAGGCTAATTTTGGACTACACCTCTTATTTCATCTGGCTGTCATTTCTGAATGGCTTCTGTTATTGTGAAATATGTCACTTGATGCAAGTCTGCATGGGAAAAGCAATAGATTTTATTGTAAATCACAGAATCATTATAAGAAACTTGAGAACTAATTAGATGATTGCTATCAAGCACCTATTCCTCCCACACATCTCCATATGTGTTCTGAGCTTTGCTTTTGGAAGAATATTCCCTGGGTGCCATGGGCTGGGTTCCTCCAGTAGACATGTAAGGGGATGGAGACTGAGGCTGCTGTCGTGCCCGCCCTCCCATCCCTTTCCCAGGGGCTGATTCCTCTCGATTTTGCCTTCGAAGGTCATCATACGTGACAAAGGTCTGATTGGGCTCTATCGGAGGTGACTCTTCCTTCAAAATGGAATCTAGAAATCCCAAAGATAGATATTAAGCTGTTCTCAGGACACAGTGGGGAAATGATAAAAGAGCTCAGACCTTCCAGACCAGGCCTTCGAAATTCATCCAGTCCTGATTTTTGGTTCATTCGGTCAAAATCAGGAGCAGCTGGGCTGGGAGATTCCACAGTTACTGATGTCTGTAGATCAGGATCAGTCCTTCCTGCTATGCTGAAATGCCAAGACAAGAAGGCATCAAGATTTGATGAAAAAGCCATGTCTGGGAATTTCAACATGAATATGAAAAAAAAAAACGTTCTCCTCACCTGTAAGGATTTTTGCCAGCATTCCTTTGCCTTATGGCATCAGCCAATTTGCTATTGGGCAGCTGGAGAATCTTCTCCTCACACTTGGTTCTATATGACAGCTTTCCAATGAAATATCCCATAAAAGTGGATCCTAACACCTTGGGAACTGTTCCAAATCTTGGATTGGGTGCCAGGTAGCCTGATATTCACAAGAGCAAATTGCACATTACCAATATAACTGGAAGATCCATCAATAATGAAAACTTGACCAAAAGAGGCTGAAATATGGGGGCTTTACCCAACAAAAGATAATAAACCACAACAATGACTCCAGCACTAAGAAGTCTGCCAGTCATACCAGTAACAAATGCAGAAAGGCCTCTATATTTGGGACTTAATCCTGGAGCAATCCATTTTCAATATTAATGTAATTGTGAGCTGCAAGATGGGCTGGGCATATGGGCCAGTTAATAAGTATAGGCAAGTATAAGCCTAGACTACAACAGAGAAGAATTAAACCAAAAAAATTCTGATGTGATGCTTCAGAAGACTAAACAAGTCGTGTCCCAGTTCAAGGCATGTACCGAGAATCTTAATTATAACTGTAGACATGGACCCTTATGCGAGAACCTATCACTTGATAAACTATTGATTGGTAGCTATCATGATAGGTCTATAATTTGCTAGGTTCCATATGCAAGAACAATTAATAGGTAAGCATTGTGAGGTCTATTTTAATAGGTATCTTCATACCTATTACAATAGGTATAAAATACCTATATTGACAGGTATTCATGAATCTTCCTGATGACGACCTCCTATCCATCATCTTGCACCCAGGAACAATGTGATGTGTATCTGCTTGCATTATGACTGACCTCTGAGTGTTGTGTGATATTTAATGGTATAAATCTGACCTGTTTACCAGACTAGTGCTTGAATTTTGATTGCTGTGGCTTGATACAAAGAACTCCAGGGGATTTAATCTATTACAGAGCAACTAAGCTTGCCACACAAGTTGCAATGGTTAACATAATTAATCAGGTCAGCCAAATGCACTGCATTCACCCTGGTAGCTTGTTATAAGCAGAATAAACAAGCTCAGGATCATAATAGAGTGAAGCTATTTTTATTCCTATCATGATAGGTATAAATTTTTTCTGCATATGACCAACTTATCAAACCTATTAAACTTATCATATGATACCCCCAAAAATAGCTATTTTATAAATTTTATAAGTTCTTGCATACCAGCAGCCATGGATAATGAATACCAGAATGGGCAGAAGAATAGAAAGGAGTAGCAGGCGAGATTCATTTTAAAGTTTGAACTGCCGCCTTTCTAGAGTTTCTGGGGCCGTATTCATGAAACATTCTTATGAAAATTTTCTTCGTAAGAAGAGAAAAGTTCATAAGTGGTATTCATGAAATATTTGGCATAAGATGTTTGTACAATCTTCATACACAGTTCGTAAGAATGCTGCTTAATTTTGGTATTCACGAAAGCACAAAAGTTCGTATCTTTCTTCGTAAGTCTACAAATGGTCCCAAGGTATTGTAAGTGGTCACAATAATGATGTTGAGGAAATCTATGGAACTCTCTACAGAAGAGAGTCAGCTCACTGCCTCAGTCTCTAAATCCAATGCTTGCAATTTCACTTTTCCCATAACGCTTGAGTTGAGTTCCTCCAGCAAGACATTCTTCCTTCGCTTGACTCCTTCAATGAGCACCCCAATTTTCTAACTGGTGAAATTTGGTCGTCAACCATTCTCTCCTCTACTCTCCATGATATGAACGTTAATACTACGTTCAAAACTTTTCCTTGGGCATTTCTGAAACCTTGTAGTTTTTATTACAATGAGATTCGGTGGGTACCGTCTTTTAGGGTGTTTTCGAAGATTCGACAGGATCTCCAGTCATGTTAAAACTTCCTGTAAGAGCAAGAACAACGGCATGGAATGCGCAGAAAGTTTGCAGAATGCTCCTATGATATGGGGACTTGTGAGTCATGCTGCTAGCGTGAGAACCACGTTCTTTCTATCCAGCGATTGGTTTGGTGGCTCCCGAGCAAAGGTTATGGTTGGCTGGCTCATTATCATTGCTATGAAGTTTCACGAATGCCAACAGTGTTCGTAAGAATGAGACGAGGACTTACAAAGTTTCGTGAATACCAAAGATATGAAGTTTGTACGAACTTCGTAAGAATATCGCATTACGAAGTTTTCATGAATACACCCCCTGGTCCTAATGTTGATCAATAGAGCCTATGACTGGTTGCACCTCCTGCTTCTAATTCCCTTTATTTTCACATGTAAAGGAGGGAGGGACTGGACCTAACTTTCTTCTGCAAAATGAACATTCTCATTCCACCCATGTTCACATGAACACTAACTCAGATTAAACGAACAGGAAAGGCAAGATGTAATCTTACCCAGCTTAACGAGATAATGTGTAGATGCAGCAAGTAACGAGGCGATCGGCACAGACCTGTACCAAAAGCTCTCCCGGTTACATTCCTGCAATGCCCTGAGCTCTTCTCGGCTTAACTCCAGCTGAAGTCTGGGAGCCTAAAAAAAGGGAAATCCGACAAAACGCGTCTTGATTTCTGGCCGGCCAGTTGTTTCCATTCCATTCTGTCAAGCGTTGTCACGAAACTGCCAAAGACAGTAGGTACTTATCATAAAACTGGATGCGACTCACCCTTTGTTCATCCCCGATGTTTCTTTCTTCACTCGCACCTGTTTCGCTCATTATGCTTCGCTAAAAATTGGGAACTTCGACGAGGTTTCACAGAAAACAATTGAAGCTCCCGTGTGCCATGCTGCCACACAGTAGATCGCCATGATCGTATCAGTGATACCGAGCCATATTTTCCGAGTACAGTGACACACCCCAAGATTCAAGATAGTTAGTGATATCACGAGGCGATTTCACCCATTTCGATATCACGTGTCGAGGTCGAGCGTTCCTTAATTTTAGGGTAATCAAGTTTGACTGTCAAGCAATACCCAGCTAGTCCCCTCTTTGAACCTCCCTCCTGGAGGTACCTCTCAGGCAATTATGCTGGGAATATGCAGTCTGTCCAAAATCGGTCGTTCCTGGCTCTGCAAACCAACACGGCAAGCGGCGTGCGTGTATAGAGGCTTGCTAAGACCTTCACGCTGGGTGGTGGATGCTTAGTGAGGCTAGGAAGCACGATCACAGACCCGACTTTGAGGAACCGCAGGGTCGGCTTTCGTGCCGTTGGTTCGATTCATGCGTCCAAATATATTATTGCATTTCAATGCTTCTTGCGATATCATTACTAATGATGCAAAGGCTTTCAAACTGATATTGTAGATCACAATCCAACTTTTACAGATAAACACACTCACGACCCTGCGTGAAATCCAAATATATTATTGCATTTCAATGCTTCTTGCGATATCATTACTAATGATGCAAAGGCTTTCAAGCTGATATTGTAGATCACAATCCAACTTTTACAGATAAACACACTCACGACCCTGCGTGAAACATTCGTTCAGTATGGAGCCTCTCTTGTGCAGCACGTCATTGTACTAAGGAAATGGGCTCGACTTTCGCGTAATTACTATAACCCTAAAAACGCTCACCCATTCACTCAACTAAGTTGTTTTCGCTATTGGAAAGTCTAAGCTAGGTTTATGGGCCACTTCATCCTAGGTCTAGCTTTCACCAAATGCAGCTGCTGAACAGGGCAAATATACAATTGTGCTCTTAATGTGCACATGAAATCTTTTTCAAGATAAAAATGCTACATACAAAGGTGGTGCACTCTCCGAGACGCACAAAGGCACATTTTTCCTTCTAGAGTAGGCCTAGACTTTGAATGCTACTCATTCAAGCATGTATTTGCTGCCTCTCTGCAGCCTTCAGCAAATGCTGCCAAGCCTGAACGATTAAATTTTGTCTATTACACTTTTTCAGTTGAGTTCGCCTTTGGCACTATTTTATTCTAGTCCGTCATGTTTTCATTCGACGAAATTAGACTCAGCCCACAAAATTCCGCTTTATTGTATGATCTGGGTGAGTCGGTCATTAGACGCTCGGCCTAAGTTGAGTGAGTCGTAGTCGCATGAAAAAAATCTCGAACTCAATTGAAAATCACTGCCTGCAACATTAATTCGTGCGCCGTACCCACATTCACCGTCTACGGACACGAACGCTAGAACACAGGACCTCCCGCCCGTTTCTCTCCCACTTTTGAACGCCATCATGGAGAGCCTCGCAGCCGCTCGTGATTGGTTCGTCCCGCATGACGTCACGCTGACGTGTGATCAACCCGAAGCAATGGATAGAGGCCGTCAGCGGGGCCTGATTCAGGTTGTGAACTCAGGGGTGCTAAGCGCGGGAGCGTGATCCCGAAAGCAAGGAAAACAAGCCTTGAAGGTCCTTTTGCTGAAGAAGACAAGGCATTCAATTGGCATTCCCTCCCCGTGAGGCGATCCCGACTCTAACCTCACAGGTCAACCCAGACAATGGGTAATTCTAGCAAGTGTCACGGAGCAACCCTGCTGGGAAAGAGGATGATACCGCGAAATGCGTCGACACAGCCACTCGCGAAGCAATCGCACTCGCCATTTCACAAATTGGGGAGGATAAAAAAAAAGGAAGGGAGTGTGACAGGAAGAACAGATGCATGTGGCGCAAACACCCAACGGAAACGGAGTGGTCCCACTTCGGATTTACCATCCCAATACCATATACAAGAGAGGAGCTAGATATAATTATATTTCGCCGAAAGCAAATGGAGCCTCTACCTTTATTTTTGCGCTAAGAAACGTAACGCCGTCTTTTCATAAAAATGCCGCTCTTTGCGAAATGATGGGATGGGCCACAATTTTGCAAGTATTTTCTAGTAAGATAAGAAGGAAATATAGGACTATCGTTAAGAAACTGATTCAGAACCTGGGAGAAACCGGTTCATCCGAGAGGAAGAGAAGGAGCGGAAAACTAAAACTAGGAGTAACTGAAGAAAACTGCGTTTATGTGGAAGAAGTCATTGTTAAGCAAGATGATAATCCTGGGATACAAAATTCACATCTCCAAATCGCCAGACGTACGGACAAGTCAGAGATACGATTAGCGGATTCTGAAGTGCACATGAAATAATCCTTTAAGCGAATTCCTACATAGTTAGTGCCGTAGGTTTTCCCTTCAGCGTTCAGGTGCGAGTGCAAAATTAATTTCCATTTGCTTTTTTTTTATTATAGACCACACGATTTCGCCGAACTCTATTTGCTCGTTTAAGAAAGTCTACGAGTCTCCTAGGCATCTCCCTTAAAACTTTCCCTTAAACAACGACATTGACGACAAAGTCACGGTGGTGTTTAATTCAAAGAGTGACGAGTTTTTTTTTGCCTCACCCGCTCTTATTCAAAGCAAGTGATTCAAAGACTTAGATGAGCTAGAATTGTAGGTTAGAGCAGTATAGTTTGCTTGTGACTTAATCTGGAAATCTTAATTTGTAAGTCAGGCACTCTTTCTCTCTCCTTTCCAGGTACTGACGTGGCAATTAACTTGTGATTCGTCCCTCGAAGATGTGTGGCACACATTGATGAAACTGCGCGAGAGATTCGTCGGCCACCTCCCAGATTTCATCGTCACAGACAACTGCTGCGCATACAAGAACAAGCTTAACATGCTTTTCCGTGGAACCCCAGTGAAACTAGACCTTTTCCATGCCCTTCAGAGAGTCTCCAGGAAAACTTGGAAAAAGCATGTCCTTCGTTCTAGGTTCTTGAATGATTTGTCGAGCATATTTCATCGACGTCATGATTGCACCTTGCCCCCGGCGGAATTAGAACGGAAGCTGGTGCTTTTCATGAATTGCTGGAAGGATAAGACACATGAAAGCTCGAAGATTATGACATCTCCAGTAAAGAAAGAATTGAACGCCCTTATGAAGCATATACAAAACGGATGCCTATCAGGAATCCCGTCTCAGGTTGGTACAAACAGAAATGAACGTCTACACCGACATTTGAAACAAGAACTTTCCAAGTGTCAGCGGCTATCTCTCGAGATGGCAGTTACTTTCCTTTGGGCGTGTTTGCATCGATACAATGTTAAGTTAGCAGAGGAGTTGCCCATAACCTGCATGGAGAGGTGTTGCAGCATTGAATCAATGGCTGATGAAGGATTTGTGCTGAACCCGAAAAGTGACATGATATCAGTGATTGTATTAGAGAGTGAAAACTTGATGGAGCAAGCAAAGCAGACGTGCGAAATGTTGAAAAATACTGTGACGTCACTCGAAGATGAAAAATCCCCTGTGTCCCTCTTGTGTGATCTCATATATGGCAGTGGAGCATTAGGTTCTCTTCCAGAATGGTATTCCGTGAGAGACGAAGAGAGGAAAATCCCTAAAGAAGATACATCGATTGATACCAAGTCTTCTCAGCTAATGCCCAGCGCTCTGCATGATTTCGTGAGGCTTGCAATTCCCAGGGATGGTAATTGCCTGTATCGTTCTGTTGCTGAAGGAATGATTCACCGCTTTCAGCGCAATGGTTGGAAAGACGAAGATTTAGAGCATTTCAGAAGCATTGGTTTGCATCTATCGGACGTGAATGCGAACCACCTCACAGAAAGACTGCGAGGTATCACTGTAGATGAATGGCTAAGGAATAGAGAAACCTATGAACCGTTTTTGCCTCAGCACTCTCATGATGAGTACGTAACCAGCGCTTACAGCTTCTCAAACGATGGTGTCTATACCGGCCTTTTAGAAAACACTGCTCCACTAGCTCTGTCAAATTCCCTTGGAATACTACTTAGGATCCACTTCTTGGGTAATGGGCTTACAGTGTGTCAGTACGGTTCTGCTAGCGCTTCTCGTAGCGGTTATAACAACAATAAACTAGTCAGACCTGGTCCGGTAATACTATGGAACTATTCGGCACTACGAGGTTGTTGAGCACTCCAAGGAAAAAGGCGTTCAAAGACCTTCAAATATTGCGAGTGCGGAGTAAGACACAAGACAGGGACGAAGTCCTGCATTAATCAAGCCAAGTACAAGTCCCGTTGTCCTTGTCTACGGTCTAGCAGATACTGCTCGTCCTCATGCAGATGTGTTGATTGTGGCAACAAGAGTGCACACCTGTCGCAGAAGAATCAAGACAACGAAACACCTTCGTCAAAGAAACATTTTTCTTCTAAGGAGGGTAGGACGCTTCTCGGGAACCCGTTTTCAGTGATAAACGAATGTCACACAGTCATGCCAAGACGATCGCGAAGAGCATCGCCAATATTGTTGTTATTTGATCAGTCTGGACCAGGCCATTATGATACCTTGATAAGCCGTGATGCTCCAACAACTCGTGAGGTTCGAAAAAGGCGTTCAAAGACTTTCAAATATTGCGAGTGCGGAGTAAGACACAAGACAGGGACGAAGTCCTGCGTTAATCAAGCCAAGTACAAGTCCCGTTGTCCTTGTCTACGTTCTAGCAGATACTGCTCGTCCTCATGTAGATGCGTTGATTGTGGCAACAAGAGTGCACACCTCTCGCAGAAGAATCAAGACAACGAAACACCTTCGTCAAAGAAACATATTTCTTCTAAGGAGGGTAGGACGCTTCTCGGGAACCCGTTTTCAGTGATAAATTGGATCTGGCTAGCAGCATGTATAATTGCAGTGATGAAAATGTATCGCCGAGGAAAAACAATGTGGACAGGTGCAGTGATGAGGAAAATAGTTCATCTTTACCTCAGTGGTTTGAAAACGAATGGAGAAGCGCCGTCTATTTCTAGGGATTGTGTGATTCTCATGGAAGTATTACACGCTATTAAGAAAGTAATAAAGGATATTCTTGAGTAATGGACTTGGTGGATAAAGGATTATCCTGGGCCGGGATGACGAAAAAAATAACTTGAAAAATAACTTGAAGAGGAATAACAACCTTAATTAGAAGACTGAAGGTAAAGAGACTACCTTACGGGATTTCTCATTGATTAGCATTCCCAGGAAAAATTTCTTTGAAGTTCTGACCCTCAATTAAAAAAATTAGTTAATTCAAAGCGCTTGCAAGGGTAAAGAATTAAATAAAATTTCAGAATTTAAATCAATTTCCATGATAGTGCATAATTCTAAAGGGTGTCCTCAGGAAAACATGATTATGGATAGATTTTTGAGCAGAGCACTATCTAATAATGCAGCTTTATTTCACAGAAAATGCATCATCAATCCGATAAATGAAGCAGCAACATCAAATAGTGCTGTCAACAATCCTCCCAAATCGTTATTTTTAGTTTAAACCTCAGCTTCTTAAATTGATTTAATTATGTTAGGTTAAATGTTATTTACTATTTCGAAATGGAATTAGTATCTTTTTATTACTATATCTTCAATATAGTCGGAAATATTAATCCTAAAAAAACATCATTCCCATTACAGAACATAGTCGTAACCTAATTTAACCAAACCTTACTTAATCTAACCTAACCTTACATGATCTAACCTAACATTACATGATCTAACATAACCTTACATGATGTAACCTAACCTTACATGATCTAACCAAACCTTTCTGAACCTAACTTTACTTAACCTAACTTAACCTAACCTTACTTAACCTAACTTAACCTAACCTAACTAAACCAAACCTTAATAAACCTACCCATTTTTAACCTAACTTAACGTAACTTTACTTAACCTAACTTGACCTAACTTTAATTACCTAACTTTACTTGACCTAACTTTACTTGACCTAACTTTAACCTAACTTTACTTGACCTAACCTAACCTAACCTGACGACCTAACCTTACTTGACCTAACCTTACTTACCTAACCTTACTTAACTTAACCTAACCTTGAAGTTAAATTGAGCAAAAAAATTTCAGTAAAATTGAAACTGACTTGATTCTTGCATAGGACACCCTTTCAAATAATATTCATTTCATTCGGTTTAAGGGCCAAAATCATATTATTTTAGGCGAACTCTTTTTTTTCCCACGGAAATTATGATGTTGGGGTTCAAATTTAGGAGTCAGTTTTTGTATACCCCGCAGGAGGTTATCTAGATTAACGGGAACATTGATAGGCTATACTAGCTAAATCCAGAGAACCGTTCGAAGACAGTTATTCAAATACACAGGTGTGTCTTTGAACCGATAACCTCAGATGACCTCTGCAAGTACAGGACCCAGCCTTAAATCCGTTTACAGGGCTTTCCATCGCGTTTCTCATGTATTCGGCCCTATTTCTCAGTTTCTCTTTGGCATTCATTCACATCACCTGGGCGACTGGTTTTCACCTGTGAACCTTAACCTACAAAAATGTTCCCATCACGAAGAATGACTCTTCCGCATACAATTGTTAGAGAAGTGCAAAGCAGATGCATGGCGTTTCCTTGTGACATCAAAGAAATCTGTCCTGAGAACTCGGTCCGATAATGCGAAAATCTTGGAAAATCTGTGGGCAGTAATGCCATCTTTGCCTACGCATCTCTTCTCGGCCTGATAGCTGGACTCGTCTCAGCTGACACTCATGTGGAATACATGGAGTGGTAAGTACCTTTTCTTTATTCTTTCGTTTCCGGAAGAACGAGTTAGAAAATTCGGGAAAATTGATAAGTCGACGTATATGTGAGTTGTTCTGAAAGTGCGGTGAAAGTTATGTTTGTCAAAATACCAAAAACTGATTTTCTCTATAGGGTTTTATAAGTTCCAGTGAATTTT
>CAJPEV010000158.1:96598-107482 GCA_905338385.1 Darwinula stevensoni
AGCGCTTACAGCTTCTCAAACGATGGTGTCTATACCGGCCTTTTAGAAAACACTGCTCCACTAGCTCTGTCAAATTCCCTTGGAATACTACTTAGGATCCACTTCTTGGGTAATGGCGAATGTCACACAGTCATGCCAAGACGATCGCGAAGAGCATCGCCAATATTGTTGTTATTTGATCAGTCTGGACCAGGCCATTATGATACCTTGATAAGCCGTGATGCTCCAACAACTCGTGAGGTTGGAAAAAGGCGTTCAAAGACTTTCAAATATTGAGAGTGCGGAGTAAGACACAAGACAGGGACGAAGTCCTGCGTTAATCAAGCCAAGTACAAGTCCCGTTGTCCTTGTCTACGGTCTATCAGATACTGCTCGTCCTCATGCAGATGCTTTGATTGTGGCAATAAGAGTGCACACCTGTCGCAGAAGAATCAAGACAACGAAACACCTTCGTCAAAGAAACATTTTTCTTCTAAGGAGGGTAGGACGCATCTCGGGAACCCGTTTTCATGTGATAAATTGGATCTGCTAGCAGCATGTATAATTGCAGTGATGAAAATGTATCGCCGGGGAAGAACAATGTGGACAGATGCAGTGATGAGGAAAATAGTTCATCTTTACCTGAGTGGTTTGAAAACGAATGGAGAAGCGCCGTCCATTTCTAGGGATTGCGTGATTCTCATGGAAGTATTACAAGCTATTAAGAAAGTAATAAAGGATATTCTTGAGTAATGGACTTGGTGGAAAAAGGATTATCCTGGGCCGGGATGACAAAAAAAATAACTTGAAGAGGAATAACACCCTTAATTGAAAGACTGAAGGTAAAGAGACTGCCTTACGGATTTCTCACTGATTAGCATTCCCAGGAAAAATTCATTTGAAGTTCTGACTCTCAATTAAAAAAATTAGTTAATTCAAAGCGCTTGCAAGGGTAAATAAATAAATAAATTTCAGAATTTAAATCAATTTTCATGATAGTGCATAATTCCAAAGGGTGTCCTTAGGAAAACATGATTATGGATAGATTTTTGAGCAGAGCCCTATCTGATAATGCAGCTTTATTTCACAGAAAATGCATCATAAATCCGATAAATGAAGCAGCAACATCAAATAGTGCTGTCAAAAATCCTCCCAAATCGTTATTTTTTGTTCAAACCTCAGCTTGTTCAATTGATTTAATCATGTTAGGTTAAATGTTACAGTTTCCAAATGGAATTAGTATCTTTTTATTACCATATCTTCAATATAGTCGGAAATATTAAGCCTAAAAAAACATCATTCCCATTACAGAACATAGTCGTTACCTAACTTAACCAAACCTTACTTAATCTAACTTAACCTTACATAATCTAACCTATCCTTTCTGATCCTACCTTTACTTAACTTAACCTAACCTTGAAGTTAATTTGAGCAAAAAATTTTCATCAGAATTGAAACTGACTTGATTATTGCATAGGACACACTTTCAAATAATATTCATTCCATTCGGTTAAAGGGCCAGAATCATATTATTTTAAGCGAACTCTTTTTTTCCCATGGAAATAATGATGTTGGGGTTCAAATTTAGGAGTTAGTTTTTCTATATCCCGCAGGAGGATAGATTAACGGGAACATTGCAAGGCTATATTAGCTAAATCCAGAGAACCGTTCGAAGACAGTTATTCAAATACACAGGTGTGTCTTTGAACCGATAACCTCAGATGACCTCTGCAATTACAGGACCTCACCTTAAATCCGTTTACAGGGCTTTCCATCGCGTTTCTCATGTATTCGGCCCTATTTCTCAGTTTCTCTTTGGTATTCATTCACATCACCTGGGCGACTGGTTTTTACCTGCGAACCCTAACCTACAAATTACCTGTGAACCCTAACCTACAAAAATGTTCCCATCACGAAGAATGACTCTTCCGCATACAATTGTTAGAGAAGTGCAAAGCAGATGCATGGCGTTTCCTTGTGACATCAAAGAAATCTGTCCTGATAACATGGTCCGATTATGCGAAAATCTTGGAAAATCTGTGGGAAGTAATGCCATCTTTGCCTACGCATCTCTTCTCGGCCTGATAGCTGGACTCGTCTCAGCTGACGCTCATCTGGAATACATGGAGTGGTAAGTACCTTTTTTATTCTTTCGTTTCCGGAAATACGAGTTAGAAAATTCGGGAAAATTGATAAGTCGACGTATATGTGAGTTGTTCTGAAAGTGCGGTGAAAGTTATGTCTGTCAAAATACCAAAAATGATTTTCTCTATAGGGTTTTATAAGTTCCAGTGAATTTTTATATTATTTTTTGCCTAATGTGAGTGACCAAAATTTGCAAAAACGCGAAGGCCGCCATTTAAGGGGGAAGAGGTGCGTGAGAAATTTTGTCTGAGTGCTATGAAAGGCTTTGATTCGACTTTAATTTTCAGTTGGCTGGTCTTAGTGATTGACCCCTGTTTATCACTAGTTACGATATTACAGACACGTTTTTGCGCTTTAGGTAGAATTTTAGAAGCAGCATTTTTGCAAAAATTCACTCACGTCTGGTTCTCTCTGTCAGACACGTTTTTTTGGCAATTTTTTCTCTAGCTTTCAAATGTTTGTTCAGAACTTTTGTTTTTTATATGCTGGCACTTTAAAGCCAACTATGTCTTCCGGGGCGAGGTAGGTATTTATCATTCTTTTTGAGTCATTTTCAATTAGACGATTGAGTTTCTCCACATTTGCGTCCGTAAAAGTTTTTTTTTTCGAAGCCTTTCACCATGGACATTTCCAAGATCAGTGTGACAACACAACAACCGCAAAAAGCAGTCATATACAAACTCTTTAGATGTTGGTCTAATGTGAAAGGTTTCACAAGCCTTTCATGGCACTCAGAAACATTTCTTGGAGCTTGAAACTCTAGGAACGATAGCATGAAAATCACATTGACACCACCGCAACTCAAAAGGTGGGAGAGGGCACATTTTTTTGCAAATATCGGGCACTCATACTAAGCAAAATATTATACAAAAATACTCTGGAACTTCTAAAATGCTACAGAAAGAAAACTAATAAAATGTTAGCTTTTAGCATTATGACAAAATTTTCACCGGACTTTCATTTAAAAAAAAAACACTTATTTAGAAGTGTCGCAAGACAAAGAAAATCATTCATTACACGAAAGCAGGGACACAATTTTGACTTTTTAAAAATTAGTCATCAGATATCAGTGCTCTACATTAAAGCTGTCCATAGGGGGAGCGACGCAATATGGAGAAACTTGTGAAAATGTGTTTACTTGGTATTCCATTCCTATCCAAATCCGTGTAACATTAACGTGAGTCTTAATCAAGTTGGTTTCGAAAAATTGCTACCAGAGATTTGCCTCACGGAGATTGCAAGGTGCTGGTTAAGTGCCAAACTCCCAGAACAAAAGAAACATGTTCTCCCTAAACTTTCTTTAGGTTAGGTTGGTGTTTATAGTTAATCAAATTAATTCGAATTGATGTTCCATGTTTCCAGATGAATTCATCGGGAAATTTGGGAAACATGGAGAACGCGTTTTTTCTCGGAGAGACAGACTTAACCGTTACCCTAACATGAGCCACAAAACTCCATTTCTTTTCCATGTACTCATTTCCCAAGTTCCAGAGCTGTAGAATGAATAGAATTATAATATTTCACGAAAGCCTCATGCCTTCAATCTTAATTCCATTTGTTGAATTATTCCAGTGAAAATTGGAGAGTGGAGAGCAAATTATTGTCAAAATTTTATTTCCGAATCTATACAGATGAGTCACGAGGGAATGAGCTACTTTGAGAACAGAAGAGAGCGATGAGCGGCTTTCCCTTCCTCTACATTTCCTTGATAATTTTTGAGAGTTGAGATTATCCCCTTCCGCCTTCCTTTTGCTTGTCTTCCAAACGACCTTGGCCCGTTCTCATTGATAACATCTGACCATATGTCCCTCACTTGCGGCCAAGACTCGATCGTTAAATGCCTCTAATACTAAATCAATATTCTTTCCCCTTCACCGCTTCCAAGGTTGAGAATAAACTTAGTTTGTCGAACTCCTTGCATTTCTCACATATCACGTTCTGAATTTTTACATAGAACATGTATCCCCCTATACTCACCGAACATTCAAATATGCTTTCATTCTCATGTTTTCAACTTGAAAACAGGGCTGACAAGTTTTATCCTCATCATTGGCATCCCAGGCTCAGGAAAGTCTCCGGTGATTAATAAAATAGTATCAAAGCCTCTCTGGGACCTGCAGAAGGAAACAGGAAATCATATACTTTGCACAACGGCCACAAAAGAGGGTTTGATTCAAGCTGTTTCAAGTAGCAATGGAAGAAATGTTGTTCTGGCTTCGGACGAGATCTTCGAGCACCTCGGAGCAATCATGAAGAGGGAAACGAGAGATTCCTCAGGAGAAGTTCAGCTTCTCTGCAGTGCCTGGAGCGGTCAACCATTCCGCTACAACTACGCAACAAAGAGAGCAGTGGAGGTGGACAAATGTAACATATCAATTGTGGGTAGCATTCAACCAGCTCTGGCTTTAGAGTTTTTGGTTTCCATGAAAAGAGGAGATGAATTATTGGACAGATTTTTGATGTTCTTCCCCATGCCCCTCTGTCCGCTCTCAGAAGAGCAAATCAAGTGTGCCAAGGAATTAAAGACTGCCAAGTCTGACATCATGAGTAGCATCGTTCGCGATGCATACCAGAGCCATGCACAGGAGTGCACTTTTCGACTTTCTCCGGAGGTTGAGGCAACGATCAAAGCTCTCAAGGACGTGGATATCACCGCTTATAATGATGGTATCCAAAGTGCCAATGAGCCAGGCAGCACTAAAGACATCGAAATGACAGTCAGAGTGGCAGCTTTAATTCATATCCTTTAAGAGGCATATTATCATACTGTCGAAGGAGCAGCCGAATTCAACCGAATCATCCCAAAGGAGTCACTTCTCAAAGCTACAAAGGTTATTGACTACAGCGAAAGCATCAAGGCTATCATGGCAGAACAAGAAAATTCGGGAAAATTGATAAGTCGACGTATATGTGAGTTGTTCTGAAAGTGCGGTGAAAGTTATGTTTGTCAAAATGCCAAAAACTGATTTTCTCTATAGGGTTTTATAAGTTCCAGTGAATTTTTGTATTATTTTTTGCCTAATGTGAGTGACCAAAATTTGCGAAAACGCGAAGGCCGCCATTTAAGGGGGAAGAGGTGCTTGAGAAATTTTGTCTGAGTGCCGTGAAAAGCTTTAATTCGACTTTAATTTTCAGTTGGCTGGTCTTAGTGATAGACCCCTGTTTCATCACTAGTTACGATATTACAGACACGTTTTTGCGCTTTAGGTAGAATTTTAGAAGCAGCATTTTTTCAAACATTCACTCACGTCTGGTTCTCTCTGTCAGACACGTTTTTTCGGCAACATTTTCTTTAGCTTTCAAATGTTTGTTCAGAACTTTTTTTTTTATATGCTGGCACTTTAAAGCCAACTATGTCTTCCGGGGCAAGGTAGGTATTTATCATTCTTTTTGAGTCATTTTCAATTAGACGATTGAGTTTCTCCACATTTGCGTCCGTAACAGTTTCTTTTGGAAGCCTTTCACCAGGGACATTTCCAAGATCAGTGTGACAACACAACAACCGCAAAAAGCAGTCATATACAAACTCTTTAGATGTTGGTCTAATGTGAAAGGTTTCATAAGCCTTTCATGGCACTCAGAAACATTTCTTGGAGCTTGAAACTCTAAGAACGATACCATGAAAATCACATTGACACAACCGCAACTCAAAAGGTGGGAGAGGGCTCATGTTTTTGCAAATATCAGGCACTCATACTAGGCAAAATATTATACAAAATACTCTGGAACTTCTAAAACGCTATAGAAAGAAAAGTAATAAAAAGTTAGCTTATAGCATTATGACAAAATTTTCACCGGACTTTCATTTTAAAAAAAAACTTATTTAGAAGTGTCGCAAAAGAAAGAAAATCGTTCATTACGCGAAAGCAGGGACACAATTTTGACTTTTTTTAAAAATTAGTCATCAGGTATCAGTGCTCTACATTAAAGCTGTCCATTAGGGGAGCGACGCAATATGGAGAAACTTGTGAAAATGTATTTACTTGGTATTCCATTCCTATCCAAATCCGTGTAACGTGAGTCTTAATCAAGTTGGTTTCGAAAAATTGCTACCAGAGATTTGCCTCACGGAGATTGTAAGGTGCTGGTTAAGTGCCAAACTCCCAGAAAAAAAGAAACATGTTCTCCCTAAACTTTCTTTAGGTTACTTTGGTGTTTATAGTTAATAAAATTAATTCGAATTGATGTTCCATGTTTCCAGATGAATTCATGGGGAAATTTGGGAAACATGGAGAACGCGTTTTTTCTCGGGGAGACAGCCTTAACCGTTACCCTAACATGAGCCACAAAACTCCATTTCCTTTCCATGTACTCATTTCCCAAGTTCCAGAGCTGTAGAATGAATAGAATTATAATATTTCACGAAAGGCTCATGCCTTCAATCTTAATTCCATTTGTTGAATTATTCCATTGAAAATTGGAGAGCGGAGAGCAAATTATTGTCAAAATTTTATTTCCGAAACTATACAGGTGAGTCACGAGGGAATGAGCTACTTTGAGAACAGAAGAGAGCGATGAGCGGCTTTCCTTTCCTCTATATTTCCTTGATCCTTTTTGAGAGTTGAGATTATCCCCTTTCCCCTTCCTTTTGCTTGTCTTCCAAACGACCTTGGCCCGTTCTCATTGATAATATCCGACCATATGTCTCTCACTTGCGTCCAAGTCTCGATCGTTAAATGCCTCTAATGCTAAATCAATATTCTTTCCCTTTCACCGCTTCCAAGGTTGAGAATAAACTTAGTTTGTCGAACTCCTTGCATTTCTCACATATCACGTTCTGAATTTTTACATAAAACATGTGTCCCCCTATACTCACCGAACATTCAAATATGCTTTCATTCTCATGTTTTCAGCATGAAAACAGGGCTGACAAGTTTTATCCTCATCATTGGCATCCCAGGCTCAGGAAAGTCTCCAGTGATTAATAAAGTAGTATCAAAGCCTCTCTGGGACCTGCAGCAGGAAACGGGAAATGATTTACTTTGCACAACGGCCACAAAAGAGGGTTTGATTCAAGCTGTTTCAAGTAGCAATGGAAGAAATGTTGTTCTGGCTTCGGACGAGATCTTCGAGCACCTCGGAGCAACCATGAAGAGGGAAACGAGAGATTCCTCAGGAGAAGTTCAGCTTCTCTGCAGTGCCTGGAGCGGTCAACCTTTCCGCTACAAGTACGCAACAAAGAGAGCAGTGGAGGTGGAAAAATGTAACATATCAATTGTGGGTAGCATTCAACCAGCTTGGGTTTTAGAGTTTTTGGTTTCCATGAAAAGAGGAGATGGATTCTTAGACAGATTTTTTATGTTCTTCCCCATGCCCCTCCGTCCGCTCTCAGAAGAGCAAATCAAGTGTGCCAAGGAATTAAAGACTGCCAAGTCTGACATCATGAGTAGCATCGTTCGCGATGTATACCACAGCCATGCACAGGAGTGCACTTTTCGACTTTCTCCGGAGGCTGAGGTAACGATCAAAGCTCTCAAGGACGTGGATATCACAGCTTATAATGATGCTATCCAAAGTGGCAATGAGCCAGGCAGCACTAAAGACATCGAAATGACAGTCAGAGTGGCAGCTTTAATTCATATCCTTCAAGAGGCATATTATCATACTGTCGAAGGAGCAGCCGAATTCAACCGAATCATCCCAAAGGAGTCACTTCTCAAAGCTACAAAGGTTATTGACTACAGCGAAAGCATCAAGGCTATCATGGCAGAACAGATAGAGAACTACTGCTCTCCTCCATCTCCGAAGAGCTCGTCCGTTGTCGACAAGCCCTTCGACAAAATACTTCTATTTCAAGGACAAGTCCTCAGCCTCACAACTCTCCGTCGTTACGGTTAGTAATTATTATTACCTGACCTATTATTAACTATTACCTGACGAACATCGTTTGACTTTGCAGTTATAGTAATTCATTTTCTGATTTGGGTTCATTCCAGCTACGGTCAGCCAAATGCACCATGCCTGAGCTCCGCCAAATGGTTAAAGAACTTGAAGAATGTGGCCTCTTCCAAGAAACAGCCAATGGGATCTACCAGAAGCTCTTCCCTGATGACTGCCAAGAAAAACTCGAAGCTTACAAAGTTAATGTAGAAGAATACAAGAGGGCAATCAATTTGCCCAGCCATCCTGATGTGAGCACGAAAGGAAAGAAGAGGAAGAACACCAGCTAGAAGATTCTCTCTTCATTCTCTTTTTGATTGCATTTACCCGTCGAGGTTATTGGCAAATTTGTTGTTTCATCGTTTTCATTTTATTTCATTTAATTGTTAAATATTGAAATTCATGAGTGAAGTCCAGACCGACCTATTCCAATCTTGATTGCATATAATTCCACTTCATTTTATTGTTGAATGTCGAAGATACCTGTCGAGGTTATTGAGCAAATTGGTTGTTTCATCGTTTTCATTCTATTTCATTACATTTGCAAATTTGATAGGTACTGTGCAGACCAACGAGAATAGCGTACTGGGACATTTTCAAAAGGTAGAATTCAACAGTATGGAATACGGATGGGAGAGTAAGGCAAAGAGGATAGTAGCATTGAGTAAACTGAAAGTAGGTAGCATAGAGTAGCATGATGCACACGCGTGAGAAGAGAGTTAAGGCAATAGCAGCGGATAGCATGGAGTAGCATGGTGTAAAGCCTTGAAGAGAGGGTACAAAGGAGAGAGACTTTAATTTTCAGTTGGCTGGTCTTAGTGATAGACTCCTGTTTCATCACTAGTTATGATATTACAGACACGTTTTTGCGCTTTAGGTAGAATTTTAGAAGCAGCATTTTTACAAAAATTCACTCATGTCTGGTTCTCTCTGTCAGACACGTTTTTTGGGCAACTTTTTCTCTAGCTTTCAAATGCTTGTTCAGAACTTTTTTTTTATATGCTGGCACTTTAAAGCCAACTATGTCTTCCGGTGCAAGGTAGGTATTTATCATTATTTTTGAGTCATTTTCAATTAGACGATTGAGTTTCTCCCCATTTATCATCACCCATTGCTCTCGTCCTTCCAACCAGCTACTGATCCACTCGCTCGTCCTACCCTGGATCCCGTGCGCCTCCAGTAACTAGCGATGACACTCGAATAGAATCCCATTCATAGACAGGGTCGCAATATAGATGTCGCTGTCAATCCTCCACCAAGACTGCATCAATAACTCCTCCATGGCCAAGCAGCGGACTCAACCAGACACGCGTATTGCATTGAGGGACTCTCAGAGGGTCGGATCCCCGATTCCGCTGCCACGAAGCACGTGTTGTTGATAACAAGTCACCAGTTATCTCTGTGATACTTGGACCCCCCGTACCTCTCGGAGTGTCGGCTCTAATTACGGTAGAGGTCTACCGTGTCTGCACCATGCTACTCCAAGCTACCCATTGCTACCATCTTCTGTACTTTCGTCTACCGTGTCTACACGATGCTACTCCATGCTATACTCTGCTACTTTCCTCTGAACCCTCTCTTCAAGGGTTTGCACCAAGCTACTCCATGCTATCCGCTGCTATTCTTGTCTTAAATCTTTCTCACACTTGTACATCATGCATCTCTATGCAACCCACTGCTATCTACCTTTCAACTCTTACATCTCCTGACTTTGTCATACCCTTCCATGCAAACACTCGGTACACTCCTCTGGATCCTATTTCCTCGTGTCTGCACCATGCTGCTCTATGATATCCGGTGCTACTAAATAAGTCACGCCCTGGGGGCATGTCATGCCCCCTATATCGACCCGGTGAAGATAAGAAAGCTAAAAATACCTCTTGAAACAGAGACGAACTACTGAGTATTCGTCTGATGGACTTGGTGCGCTGACCATGTCGAACCTTTGCCTTCTACTCACGTTTTTTTTTTCTGGTTTACACATTTTTAGAGCGTCCTCCAGTGACGACTTCTTTAAATATTGTCTTGAACAAGCGAAACGGGAAGTCGATCCATTCTTGAAGGTGTTGAGTTGTGAAAAATGTTTTTCCAACATCGTTTCCTTCTTCACCCTTGATGTTCTCATGTGGTGTCCCAGAGAACCACTAAACTGTCCAGTATGGAGTCGGTCTGTAGTTCTGACTGCATGGACTGGGGAGACCACAAGACACAGAATCAGATCGTTTTATGGATTGGATTTCACTTTAAGTTGCATAGTTCCCATCTACAAATGCGACGCCTGCCAGGAAGAGTTTACTGCACAAAACTAGTTCATGGAGAACAGACTTCTAGAAATGGCTCCTGTCCATTATTTTTATCGCAGCGGAATATATACGAAGTGCCTTCGAACTGTGATTTAGTTAGGTGATGAAGGATATCCTCGCATACATTATTACATCAACTTGACTCAAGGTTGTTACGGACAGAAAGTCAACAATCTGAGCTGTCTAAGAAATGCTGGACAAATGACCACCATGGATGCTGTCCGGAAGATGGGAGCTCGCAGTCCGAGGTTGGGCTGTAGCGAACCCCAGGGGGTCACAAGATATGGGGCACGAATGCCTCGCTACATATGGGGATCAGACCCAATGTGGTCGGATGGTAATCAGGAAGGTTGCGTGTTCTTATAGATGGTAAATTAGCGAGGGAGAAGCGAAGTCTCAGATCTCTCTAGACTCCAAGTATGAAGAAAGGTACGTCCTTAGATTAGGTTAACAACTGTGCAGAATTTATTAGGATACTCAATAGGGGAGAAAGACCGGAAGGAGAAATACAGGGAGATACAGTCTCACGGTTGTAGCTGGGGCTCGCACGCACTTCGTCCTGATACGTGGACGATCG
>CAJPEV010000158.1:107707-177198 GCA_905338385.1 Darwinula stevensoni
GGAAAATCTGTGGGCAGTAATGCCATCTTTGCCTACGCATCTCTTCTCGGCCTGATAGCTGGACTCGTCTCAGCTGACACTCATGTGGAATACATGGAGTGGTAAGTACCTTTTCTTTATTCTTTCGTTTCCGGAAGAACGAGTTAGAAAATTCGGGAAAATTGATAAGTCGACGTATATGTGAGTTGTTCTGAAAGTGCGGTGAAAGTTATGTTTGTCAAAATACCAAAAACTGATTTTCTCTATAGGGTTTTATAAGTTCCAGTGAATTTTGTATTATTTTTTGCCTAATGTGAGTGACCAAAATTTGCAAAAACGCGAAGGCCGCCTTTTAAGGGGGAAGAGGTGCTTGAGAAATTTTGTCTGAGCGCCATGAAAGGCTTTGATTCGACTTTAATTTTCAGTTGGCTGGTCTTAGTGATAGACTCCTGTTTCATCACTAGTTATGATATTACAGACACGTTTTTGCGCTTTAGGTAGAATTTTAGAAGCAGCATTTTTACAAAAATTCACTCACGTCTGGTTCTCTCTGTCAGACACGTTTTTTGGGCAACTTTTTCTCTAGCTTTCAAATGTTTGTTCAGAACTTTTTTTTTATATGCTGGCACTTTAAAGCCAACTATGTCTTCCGGTGCAAGGTAGGTATTTATCATTATTTTTGAGTCATTTTCAATTAGACGATTGAGTTTCTCCCCATTTGCGTCCGTAACAGTTTTTTTTTTTCGATGCCTTTCACCAGAGACATTTCCAAGATCAGTGTGACAACACAAGAATCGCAAAAAGCAGTCATACACAAACTCTTTAGATGTTGGTCTAATGTGAAAGGTTTCACAAGCCTTTCATGCCACTCAGAAACATTTCTTGGACTTGAAACTCTTGGAACGATAGCATGAAAATCACAGTGACACAATCGCAACTCAAAAGGTGGGAGAGGGCTCATGTTTTTGCAAATATCGGGCACTCCTACTAGCCAAAATATTATTTAAAAAATACTCTGGAACTTCTAAAACGCTATAGAAAGAAAAGTAATAAAAAGTTAACTTATAGCATTATGACAAAATATTTACCGGACTTTCATTTAAAAAAAAAACTTATTTAGAAGTGTCGCAAAAGAAGGAAAATCGTTCATTACACGAAAGCAGGGACACAATTTTGACTTTTTTTTTTAAATTAGTCATCAGGTATCAGTGCTCTACATTAAAGCTGTTCATTAGGGGAGCGACGCAATATCGAGAAACTTGTGAAAATGTGTTTACTTGGTATTCCATTCCTATCCAAATCCGTGTAACATTAACGTGAGTCTTAATCAAGTTGGTTGGAAAAATTGCTACCAGAGATTTGCCTCACGGAGACTGTAAGGTGCTGGTTAAGTGCCAAACTCCTAGAAAAAAAAAAATGTTCTCCCTAAACTTTCTTTAGGTTAGGTTGGTGTTTATAGTTCATAAAATTAATTCGAATTGATGTTCCATGTTTCCAGATGAATTCATCGGGAAATTTCGGAAACATGGAGAACGCGTTTTTTCTCGGAGAGACAGCCTTAACCGTTACCGTAACATGAGCCACAAAACTCCATTTCCTTTCCATGTACTCATTTTCCAAGTTCCAGAGCTGTAGAATGAATAGAATTATAATATTTCAAAAGGCTCATGCCTTCAATCTTAATTCCATTTGTTGAATTATTCCATTGAAAATTGGAGAGTGGAGAGCAAATTCTTGTTAAAATTTTATTTCCAAAACTGTACAGATGAGTCACGAGGGAATGAGCTACTTCGAGAACAGAGGAGAGCGATGAGCGGCTTTCCCTTCCTCTATATTTCCTTGATCTTTTTTGAGAGTTGAGATTATCCCCTTCCCCCTTCCTTTTGCTTGTCTTCCAAACGACCTTGGCCCGTTCTCATTGATAACATCCGACCATATGTCCCTCACTTGCGACCCAGTCTCGATCGTTAAATGCCTCTAATGCTAAATCAATATTCTTTCCCTTTCACCGCTTCCAAGGTTGAGAATAATCTTAGTTTGTCGAACTCCTTGCATTTCTCACATATCACGTTCTGAATTTTACATAAAACATGTATCCCCCTATACTCACCGAACATTCAAATATGCTTTCATTCTCATGTTTTCAGCTTGAAAACAGGGCTGACAAGTCTTATCCTCATCATTGGCATCCCAGGCTCAGGAAAGTCTCCGGTGATAAATAAAATAGTATCAAAGCCTCTCTGGGACCTGCAGTAGGAAGCGGGAAATTATATACTTTGCACAACGGCCACAAAAGAGGGTTTGATTCAAGCTGTTTCAAGTAGCAATGGAAGAAATGTTGTTCTCGCTTCGGACGAGATCTTCGAGCACCTCGGAGCAACCATGAAGAGGGAAACGAGAGATTCCTCTGGAGAAGTTCAGCTTCTCTGCAGTGCCTGGAGCGGTCAACCTTTCCGCTACAAGTACGCAACAAAGAGAGCAGTGGAGGTAGAAAAATGTAACATATCAATTGTGGGTAGCATTCAACCAGCTTGGGTTTTGGAGTTTTTGGTTTCCATGAAAAGAGGAGATGGATTCTTAGACAGATTTTTGATGTTCTTCCCCATGCCCCTCCGTCCGCTCTCAGAAGAACAAATCAAGTGTGCCAAGGAATTGAAGACTGCCAAGTCTGACATCATGAGTAGCATCGTTCGCGATGTATACCACAGCCATGCACAGGAGTGCACTTTTCGACTTTCTCCGGAGGCTGAGGCAACGATCAAAGCTCTCAAGGATGTGGATATCACCGCTTATAATGATGCTATCCAAAGTGGCAATGAGCCAGGCAGCACTAAAGACATCGAAATGACAGTCAGAGTGGCAGCTTTAATTCATATCCTTCAAGAGGCATATTATCATACTGTCGAAGGAGCAGCCGAATTCAACCGAATCATCCCAAAGGAGTCACTTCTCAAAGCTACAAAGGTTATTGACTACAGCGAAAGTATCAAGGCTATCATGGCAGAACAGATAGAGAACTACTGCTCTCCTCCATCTCCGAAGAGCTCGTCCGTTGTCGACAAGCCCTTCGGCAAAATACTTCTCTTTCAAGGACAAGTCCTCAGCCTCACAACTCTCCGTCGTTACGGTTAGTAATCCTATTACCTAACGAACCTCGTTTGACTTTGCAGTTATAGTAATTCCTTCTCTAATTTAGGTTCATTCCAGCTACGGTCAGCTAAGTGCACCATACCTGAGCCAAATGGTTAAAGAACTTGAGGAATGTGGCCTCCTCCAAGAAACAGCCAATGGAATCTACCAAAAGCTCTTCCCTGATGACTGCCAAGAAAAACTCGAAGCTTACAATGTTAATGTAGAAGAATACAGGAAGGCAATCAATTTGCCCAGCCATCCTGATGTGAGCACGAAAGGAAAGAAGAGGAAGAACACCAGCTAGAAGACTCTCTCTTCATTCTATTTTTGATTGCATTTACCTGTCGAGGTTATTGGCAAATTTGGGTTTTCATCGTTTTCATTTTATTTAATTTAATTGTTAACTATTGAAATTCATGAGTGAAGTCCAGACCGACCTATTCCAATCTTGATTGCATATGATTCCACTTCATTTTATTGTTGAATGTCGAAGTTACCTGTCGAGGTTATTGAGCAAATTGGTTGTTTCATCGTTTTCATTCTATTTCATTTCATTGGCAAATTGTGAAATTATGGAGTGAAGTGGGAAAAGATTTTGAAAAGTGGTAAAAGATGACCAAATTTGATAGGTACTGTGCAGACCAACGAGAATAGCGTACTGTGACATTTTCAGAAGGTAAAATTCAACAGTATGGAAATCTTCAGTTACTCCTAGTTTTAGTTTTCCGCTCCTTCTCTTCCTCTCGGATGAACCGGTTTCTCCCAGGTTCTGAATCAGTTTCTTAACGATAGTCCTATATTTCCTTCTTATCTTACTAGAAAATACTTGCAAAATTGTGGCCCATCCCATCATTTCGCAAAGAGCGGCATTTTTATGAAAAGACGGCGTTACGTTTCTTAGCGCAAAAATAAAATTCTAGTCGCCTTCATGTTTTCGCTCCTGTGTTTTAAAAGGCTAGGGAAATATGAACAGTAATTTTAGGACGTTTAAAGGATATGTTAAAGTAGTTACATAAATAAATTTTAGGCAAGCTATCTCTTATGTCATAAACTCCAAAGAATCTCAAAGAGAGGCGCGTTTTATTTGTCACACTCCATATACATTGCAAATTTATTCAACTATCTAGATTCGAGCCACAATTACTTTTGATCGCTTGGACACGGAACTTTCCAAGAATTGGTGAATACTTAAAGTGGAGCCTCTTTTACTGGAAAGCATTGTCTATTCTTTATCCGATACCAAGTTGAATTCGAATGACATGTCTTATTCTAATGGTACAGGAGGAAACTCTATTACCTGACCATATTCATTCATGACGATGAAGAGGCCTTTCAATGCCTTCACTTGAAAGTGCACAGAACCCACGTGGATTTTTTTCACAACGTAGTAGGTGTGGTTCATAGAAAGCACTGTTGCCCGTCGGGATTTCATAGTCTCTATCATGGCGGGAATCTGTCTGCATTTCACAGATATATAGGCGTTGTTCAGGAAGAATGCAGAAGGAGTACAAATGGGAGTCAATGCTTGGTATAAAACACCAAGGTACTTTCTTCCTGATAACTGACACGTTTGAAGTGTACGGAGGTTCATGACATCCATGACAAAAGAGAAGGTACGAACTATCGCAGAGAACTCGTAGGCAAATTAAGAACTCTTTCCATTAGGAAGTAGTGGATTGGTTTAGTGTCAAGCTTGGCACTCTGTAGATATTCCGCTGCGATAAAAAAAATGGACAGGAGCCATTTCTAGAAGTCTGTTCTTCTCCATGAACTGACGGGTTTGTGCAGTAAACTCTTCCTGGCAGGCGTCGCAATTGTAGATGGGAACTATGCATCTTAAAGTGGAATCCAATCCATAAAACGATCTGATTCTGTGTCTTGTAGTCTCCCCAGTCCATGCAGTCTGAACAACAGACCGACTACATACTGGACAGTTTAGTGGTTCTCTGGGACGCCACATGAGAACATCATAGGTGAAGAAGGAATCGATGTTAGAAACACGTTTTTCACAACTCAACACCTTCAAGAATGGACCGACTTCCCGTTTCGCTTGTTCAAGACAATATTTTAAGAAGTCGTCACTGGAGGACGCTCTAAAAATGTGTAAACCAGAAAAAAACGCGAGTAGAAGGCAAAGGTTCGACATGGTCAGCGCACCAAGTCCATCAGACGAATACTCAGTAGTTCGTCTCTGTTTCAAGAGGTATTTTTAGCTTTCTTATCATCACCGGGTTGATATAGGGGGCATGACATGCCCCCAGGGCGTGACTTATTTAGTAGCACCGGATATCATAGAGCAGCATGGAGCAGACACGAGGAAATAGGATCCAGAGGAGTGTACCAAGTGTTTGCATGGAAGGGTATGACAAAGTCAGGAGATGTAAGAGTTAAAAGGTAGATAGCAGTGAGTTGCATAGAGATGCATGATGTACACGTGTGAGAAAGACTCAATACAGGAATACCAGCGGATAGCATGGAGTAGCATGGTGCAAACCCTTGAAGAGAGGGTTCAGAGGAAAGTAGCAGAGTATAGCATGGAGTAGCATGGTGCAGACACGGTAGAAGAAAGTACAGAAGATGGTAGCAATGGGTAGCATAGAGTAGCATCGTGTAGACACGGTAGACGAAAGTACAGAAGATGGTAGTAATGCGTAGCATGGGGTAGCATGGGTCGTATGGTATATACAAGAGAGGAGCTAGATATTTCGCCGAAAGCAAATGGAGCCTCTACCGTTCGGCTGCCACGTCACTTCATGGCGTAACGCATGCAAGCGAGATGGTGATGGAGTCGGTTTTTTCGTCATCCTCCGTTCGTCTTCGAGGGAGCGTGCCGCGAGCCGAAGGCGTGAGGGCTGAGATGTCTCTCGATTATATTTGAGTTATGGAGCGGATTCTTAGTTGACAGAATTGCGACCGTAGTTTTGGGATTAAAGTGGTGAATCCTTTTTATGAGGGGCTTAAATAAAGGTTGTAAATGTGTTTTGCCGTAACCTTCGTTAATTTGATCCTACATTGCCACTGATTATTTATTTTATTTTATTTTTGCTTGGGGGGGGGGGGGGGGGGGGGGAATGTCCGCCCCTTTTCTTTGCGAAGCATAGACACAAGGCACATAGTTAAGCAATATTTCCCAGATCAATCATTTCACTACCAAGAAGTTTCTCGTTCGAACTAATATCTTATTTCCGCGCAGCATATCTTCATGGTTTATAGGAATGATAGATAAGAACATTCAAGGGAATGGCAACATTATATGACGAACGTGTATGTGGCACGGGCTATCTCGCCTTCGAAAATCACTTAACCAGATCATTCCCCCCCAGGCCGGGGAGGGGGGGGGGGGGAGGGAGGGAGGGTGGGGGGGTTGGCTGTGAACAACAGCAGAACTCAGCGCTTCTGAAAAGAGCTGAGTTGCGCGGAATAATGATGGCTATTTTCGTATCGCTCTGGTACGCGTCAAGAGCGTACTCTTCACGTTTCTGGGTCGGGTTTCCATGAAGTGAATTGGATGTAGAATTCTCGCGCAGGAAAAAAAGTTCTACCGAGGGACGTTCTACAGACGTGACGTCGGCTCCCGGTGAAAGCCGTTCGACGAGGCCGAGCGAGCAGACTCGATCGAGATCTAGAGAAATGAGCTGCAACACGGCGTCCCGCCTATCACTGATACATCTACCTGACGGACGTGTCCCCCGTCCCATCTCACTCGATGGACTGGCAAGACTCAGGAACGTCACTTGGGGAGGAGGAGGAGGAGGAGGGGGAGGGGAGGAGGGGAGGAGTGCTCGCCCGCTGTGGCTGCCTCCAAGGGCAGACACGAGGGGGTAGTCGGTCGGAAACTGGTGAGAATTGCCTCGAACTGGCGTGGAGGGCCTCGCTTTCGTGTCGCGGTCGATGTCGTGGGTTTGAAGATATGCTTCGTTTGGTTTAGTCGTTCGTATCTTTCAGGGATTTAATTGGAGCCATCATTTTTCTTTCCAGAACTTGTTCGTCTGCCTCATCGTCCTCTTCTGACTCGAACTGAATGCAAATGAGGACTGTTACGATCGCTTCCTGAGTTTTTGAGGCGGTTTTTCCAGTCGATCATCGGGTTTTGCCAGGAAGCAACGAGTATTAAGCTGCTGCAGATCCTTCGCTGAGACTTCCCTTTCCTCGCAGTCATTTGGCGCGGGGCGCGTCGTTGCGAAAAGGGTGTGGATTCCCGGGTCTACTTCTCGATCGTATGGACCGGTCTCGACATCGGGAGGAAACGAAAAGGCCTGGTATGAGAGCAAAAGGTGCTCCCGACCGATTTCGTCCCCTTTCGTTCTGCGAACGCGACTCGGGTCGTCTTTCAGGTTATCGGGCAGACGCTTCCACTTGAGAGGACTCACATGTCATGAAGTGCTTCCCACTTCCTTCCACTTGAATTCATTAGTTTATCACTTTCCATGGCAGCATCTCCATTTGGAGACACTATTAGAAATTCATTCAAAGCTCGTAGCAGCAGTTGCAGCAAAGACTTGAGGGAAAACAGAAGTCAAATCGAAAGAACGAACTGTCATCCAGTCTGGGATAGAGCAAAGAGCCCCAGTTACAAGCAAGTTTTCGCTCGAGTATCAATGCATTTCTGACCACCCACCTCAATTTACCATGGAAAAGGACTGTGCATACTATTAAATTGTTATCATCGTGTGAAGACCAAACTAAGGAAATCCCCGAGTCGAGTAAATTTTCGGATCTTACCTCATTCTCATCCTCGCGAGCATTTAATAGCCAAGACATTCAATCGGTTCAAAGAGAATTAAGGCACACAAAAAAAGCGAAGGAACCTCCAAGTCGTAATCTCTCCTCCGCCAACGTAGAAGCACAGACGAGATCTCCATTCCCCCACGAGAGACATCTAGTGAGGCCTGGATGAAAACAGACGGATGTCATGCCTCTGTCCTCCCTCTTTCCCCGAGCAATTTCTCTCAGAGACGCGTGGAATCAGACACTTTCCAGTGAGAAGTGGATGTCGCCGGTTCAGACTCGGACGAGTGACGATGGGGGGGGGGGGGGGGGTACTATCATTTTGGGATTTCAAAGTACTGGCATGGTGCCGAATGGGTTCACAGGGGGAATTTCGATAGGACCTAGAGTGAAAGTGAATCCGGACAGATTTGTTCGAATGCGAATGCCAATGGACTTTCTTAACAGAGAAGTGTTTTTAGTGCAGCATTGAGCCGATTTGTTCGCATCACGTACTGCAGCGCATTTCGTTGCACCGAATGCAACCAATCTTGCTCGAATTATGGCTGCTGCAGTCCTTCTCAATTTTCCCGCAATTTTTTGCAATACGTTTTTCTCGTATTGAAAGGAGGAAAGGCGCACCGATGCACAGCAATGTAGAAACGTGCAAGGAGATGTACAAATGTGAGATGTACATATTTGTTTCCTTCTGGTACGTACGTACGTACGTACGTACGGTGGATGTGGGCCAGATGGGTACGTTGCAGACGCGAATGTCCGGATTTCCAATACAATATTCAAAAGAGGCGTAAGATGGCGGTTATGTTCCCCCGAACATTCGAACTCGAGTCAGGGCGCACCGGACCTATGTTGATTTTTCTTCCTTTCCTTGTATTTTTCTCATCATGATACTTGTAAAGTAGTATTTGGTAAAATATAATTTTCATGCTTAATTGGCAATCAATGATTCTGGAAAATGTTAAATGCTGAGGACAGAGAAGTGTAAATTGACAGGTTAGGAGATTTTACGCTCGCTAATTTTCAACCATTTTGAAAGATCGTCCTTACAAATAGAATGGAGCTCTCACCTACTGTTCTCCTTGATAGCCGGAGAAGTCGCCTTTTAAGAGACAACCAGTGCGTCATGGAGATATTGCCGAGCTGTCACCGTCTCATCCGTGACAGTTCGCCGACTGTCGGAGACGTGGCGCCGGACGAAGGCGCCGTGAACGCTCGCTTAAAAGCTTCTCGAAGCTGAAAACATGAGGTTCTTAAGCAGGTTTCTGAAACGACCTCAAGCCCGAGATGAGGTACACGTGGCATTTTAAAGGAAAGACCCCATCCGTACCTTTTGCATAGAGATAAGAATGGTACACATTTTACCTTATTTTGCTTCGGTACCTTTTTCAACGAAAGTATTTTTCGACATGAGTTTGTACTGCATTACTTACAAAATATGCATTTCACTGTACGTTTTTGCTTTGCCGAGTGCCCCAGAGACTTATTCAAATCCTGCGGCGGAAAATCCCCGGTGTGCCTAATAACGCAAAATTTATCTAGAACTATTCATTTAGTAACTTAGAACTGCCACGGAGATGAAGAAAACAATTAAATGGGAAAGACTGCAAACTAATCGCTCCATGAAACGCGATACATGGGGAAAGATAGAGCTTTTTCTCATGGTCAATTCACTCAAATGCCTGCAGGGAATAACTTTGTTTTTCAGCCGAAAGTATTTGCTAATAAATAAATAGAATTTGGAAGTGAAGAGTTTGAGCATGAAACTCATTCAGAGGCCTCGTACCGATTTTTGCTGTTTTCATCCTGCTCGTATTTAAAAAAAAAATTTAATCGACGTGCTTCCGGTGCCGAACTTCTCTCGAGACCATGCGACTGGACTCGATTCGAAATTTCGTTCGATGCTGCGGGACTCGATCCCACGAGGGCGTCAAGCGAGAGCCTCCGTGACCCACTCCGGAAATACACGCTCTGGATGCATCTGCTCCTTTGGGAATTCCGCTTGCTGCCGCCTGTGCGGATGGGCTCGATCGGATGCGAATGAATGAATCAGCTATGAATGAACTGCGAATGAATCAGCTATGAATGAACTGCGAATGAATCAGCTATGAATGAAAGGTGAATGAATGGAGTATCTTTTGAGGATCTCTCTGTTCCGTCCGTATAATTTATTCTTCGCATTGTCTCGTTGCAGAGAAGGAATGGATTCTTCAGAACGAACGGCAGCACGACTCGGCCGACCGATGAGCTCATCATGAGCTCATTCAGGCTCCTATTGCAACTGCCGTAAAAAAAATACAATTTCAGAGAACACATCAGCGATAAGATAAGCCGTTTAGGCCGATAAGGTTGCGATTAGTTTCACAATTTTTATTATTATTTAGAGATGAGGAGTTTTGAAGAACATCCGGCTTTTCCTCGGTGCTTCAATTCGCAGCGATTTTCATCGCCTGGATGTAAGTTTAGTGCAGTGCCACCAAATGTCACTCCCGTCGATTCAGTTGAAGCATCCAGATTGTTTATTTCTGGACTGTCGCCATGAGTTGAAGTCTATGCGGAAAAAACAGTTGCACGAATTAGAATTCGGGCAATCGTCTCGTGCAATTTTTGCTTCTATTTCGTGATGCCGGATGCTTTAATTTTGCTTTCTATCGGGTTTCACGGGAAATCATTGTCCAAATACAAGCTCAATCCGAAATCATTGTAAGAAGTCGCTGCAGTAAGTACCCTACTTTGGGGGTTGACACATGGAAAATTGGTAACCCACCCTGGAAATAGGGCCAAAAAAAATTTTTTAGAGTCGAACCTGTAAAATGCCACGCCATTGGAGCTATTAATGGAGATGGATTCGTCCTCACCCAAGGAAATGTTGGGGATACTTAATAGTGAACAATACGCTGTAAGTGCTGAGAAGAACATACACCTTGTAAGTAAATAAAATCTGTCACCTAATAGAAAAAAAATTTCCTCTCGTGCATGAGTGAACATTCCCGTGAATCGTGGTATCTCGAGTAGCGAACTGATAGCATTCGCTTTTTTTCCCCCCGATAAATTTTTCTATGAAGTACTAGGATGCTTTTCGGTATGAAATCGTGCCTCTCGCGTTTGACAAGTCGACATGATTTGCTGTTTAAAAAAATGCAAGAAACTAAAAAGATGAAACATTTAGGCTCCTAATGGCAGGAATCGCGTGGGATGTTCATAAAAAAACGAAGGGAAAAACCCTTCATGCCGTCGCACGAAGAGGCACGAATCATCTGCACCCAAATCCATTCGATACTTTGAAATTCGAAATTGGAACTGCAAATAACAGGAGACCTTGAAAAGCAGACAATGCATGGAACCATCTCGAGACTTCGTTCTCCTCGCGTGCCGACGGGGATGAACTGACACCAAGACACGGATGTCGGATGTTGGAGCCGGATAGAATCGAAATCGAGAAGTTTTCGCTTCATTTCATGCTTGTTTCCCTCTTGTCACGCAGGTAAAACCAGAAAAAAAAACTCCTGGAGCAATGTAAGAGAAGCAGCTCCTGCCAGATCCAATTACTCCGTGCCAATGCTCCAGCACAAGTACCACACCACCACGAAACTAAGCATCCGCCTGCCCGGGAATATGCATGGCGATGACGTCCGCGCTTCCATTGCGACGCGGCGGAGGCGGTTCGACAGCTCGCGTAGGTCACACCCTGTCGGCCTTCTGCTTCTGCAAGGTCGGAGTGAGGCGATTCTTTCGCTTTGTGCTTTAGGCTGTACGAAAAGGAATTCGAGTAATGAGCCTGGCAGCCTGGAATTGCTGTGCTGCATTTCCAGAACGTTCCCCGCTTGAGAGACTGCTATGTGACTCGTCGAGCAATTGTCGCCGGTGAAGTGTTTAAATCGTCATAATGGATAATGGGAAGAACTAGACTTCTTTGAGAACGATTTTGTGAATGGGTTTTCGCTAAAAAAAAAAAAAAACAAGGAAAAAAGAAAAGACCCATATGAAATGCAAATAGAAATTCTCAAAAACCTGTTTCCCATGAATATGAAAGCTCCTATTTTTGTTCTCCGTAATTGGATTTCCAACTCGTCACAAGGACGTCATACAACGCACACGTGTGAATGGGAGGTTCGCCAAACATAAGAACGAGCTGGAAAAAAGTAAGAAAACACAGCCCATTCCTACAGGATTCTCCATATGTCTCCATCACCTTGTTAGGTTTCAGGGAAATGTTTTCGCGTTGAGACAAAAGGTCCTCTTCTCTAGGGCAGTCCCACAGCCATTACTTCCCGTCAGCTGAACCTCCTGTATTATGTCCACTCTAGCGAGAGCCGTACTGGATGAGTCAGAAAAAGTTCATCAAGTCTGGAGTTCCGGGCTTCCCACGCATCCGTGATTCTGGGTAAGATTCTGGGTATTGTTGACACATGCGTGCAGAACGGACATTACTCAGAGGAGGAAGAGGAACACATCCGCCCCCCTGTCGCACGGAGAGTACTAAGCGGTTGCGGGATAATTATTTCTCCCAGACGCATCGACCGAGTTGTTGTTTTTCTGGGTAAGAGTCAGAGATCCGATGCTCCGCAGCGCACCCTGCTTGATGCCCTTCAGGGGAAACAGGCCTCAAAAGGCAGCCGTGTACGAGCGATGGAAAATAACGGAGAGGAGTGGTCAGCCATAAGGCTCATTTTCCCCTGTATTCCCCCTTCCTCCCAAGCAGCTTCTAAATCCGTACGGGTTTGCTCTCTTGGCTGCCTGCCAAGCCTGAGCCACTCCTACTCTCGCTTCTCCTGTGCCTCCTTCTCACACACATGTGAGAAATTTCCTCTCCTTCCACCCTTCCTTCCCCAGAAATTTGGCGGAAGAATTTTGCTGACCATACTTGGTGATGTGAATAAGTGAAAAAAAAGAGGAAAGCCAAGTTCTACCCCTGAACCTAAGAAACCCAAGCCTCTTGTGAGTCCAGGACGGCTGCTGTGCTATGTCCAGCCAGGCTAGACCTTGTGTTATTCTGTGCGTAGTGTCATCCCGTCCATTCTGAATCCCGAACTGTAAAAACATAGCGTGTATGATATAAAAATCATCCTGTGAAGCAGCTAGGGTTTGCTCTCACGTGCTCGTTTACTCGACGTGGTGAAATAGCTATGACTTTGTTTTTTTTTTATGGCCTATTTTATTAAAGATTTCATGAAAACACTCCTGTTGGATATGATGCACAGTAAGTTTCTTGGTGATACCTTTTAAGATTTCCTTTCAGCTGTCATGCTAAATTGGGAACATTTTCAGGGCTTTCCAGCAGATGTGCTGAGAGTTTCATGAGATGCTAACAAACATCTGCACCTATCTTACTAAGTTTTATTTTGTTGGGAGGCTTTTAATGTAGGGGATGCATTCCAAGAAACTCTTGAATTAAATTCACATAATACTCTTCTGCATCATGCAGAAAATGAATTTAAAAAAAATATTGACCAAACTTTGTTTCATTGCAAACTAGGTTTTAGGCCCAAAGCAATCCTAAAAGACTTGCTATGGGCCTAAAATACTTGATTTGCCATGGTAGGGAGTTATTTGCATATCAACTGTCAGCAATTTACACCTATGGACCAAAATTAATTAAATTTTTTTTTTTTTTTTACAATGGTTAAATTGAAGAAGTAGCCAATGCTTTTGAGCCTCCCTGTATATAATGAGAAGTAGGATATACATTCTCATGAACTCCCATCAGTTAAGAGGGTAAAATATGCAAATCTCTGTGTCAAATAGGTGGCCACTCTCATGTATCAGTTGAAAAAAATTTTCCCAGAAAACTCCTGTGACATTATAATGACTGGAAAAGAAGCTATTCTTCACTCAAGAGCATTTCATTGAGTGCATGATGCAATTCAAAGAAAATGAGTATAATATTGTACAATGTACAAGAATGTACATTCATTTGTAATGTTTTGCTACTTGATATCAAGACTCTGATTTCAGCAAATAAATTCAAAAAACATTCTTGCTTATACTTTTTGCACATGAAGCTTCTTTTTTTCTTGGTCTCTTTCTCTTCCTTTTTCTGTTTCAATATTTCCATGTAGTTTTTGTTTATTCATAAAGCCAAAATTGTGTACATAATTTTCATTAGAGTTAGTCTGTGGTACTCAAATCTTTTTTTGGTTGGGGCTGCATTTGTTTGTGACCAACCTAATCTGACCACACTGAAGAAAAGACTCACTGATACTAATAAAGCATTCCCTTTAACTGAAAAGTAATTTTTGGCTCCATGGGTGTGAGGTCTTCATGGACTATATTCAGCCTGTGTGCTATGTTTTGAGTACCACTGGGGTAAGCTAGATGGCCAGTTTAGTCAATTCTGGCTTATAGGTTGGAATCAACACTAATGGGAATTTAACATGAATTCAATGAAACAATGAACGAATGAACATGATTTACAAAAATACAAAAAAAGAAGAAAGAGGAAGTCAGAGATCCAACAAGACAAAAAATAGGAAAGATGCCAGCATCAATAAATTTAAAAAGAAGCTTCCATTCGTTCACAAAAGTCCATATCTGTCTTTAGTTTTGGTCATCCAATAAATACCCATGAAGTTTTTTTTTTAAAATTTGATTTGAGAAATTTTGATTTTGTGTGAATATATGTAGATCCTGGTAATTTGTGTTTTTCTTTCTCTTTATCTTCATTCATATAACCCATATGACCACATGTTAAGAGTTATGTCAAGATGTTCATGTTCCTTTGATATATGAAGTTGAGTTGAGTTGGAAGCATCTAGGATGTTTATAGGGTAGTCCACATTGTTCATTCTGATTTTGTTCTCTTTCTGCCCTCAGACTTTTAGGTTGAAGCTGAAGTTAGGGAAGCCTACTGTAGGCTCATCCTACTAGGGCATGTAGACAGGACTTGACTGTTCAGGTGGCAGCCAAGGTCTAGTTCAATTGACATAAAACTTATTGAAGGAACTGACTTTATCAAGAAGATCCAGAGGCTTATTGTGAGCTGCTGAATATGAAGAAAATAGGGTTTTATACATGTGCAATTTGATTATGACCTACTGCTAAAGAAGTGCCTCACCTAGCCTCATATTCTTCTGTGATACTATCCCATCTGGTCGAACACTGAACAGAGATCATGGAGAAGGGCTCTGTATTCATTGTATTGTGTGTGTTTTTACACGCGATGGTGGTATTTGGACAGCTGACAGAAAAGCTTATTTCGAACCCTTGCACCTCCAAGGACACTTGTCATGAGTGCATTCAGACACCAACATGTGCATGGTGCAGTCAACCTGTAAGAACTATTTCCAGTCTTCCATGCGAGGAACTGCATGAGCCTCGTCCTACCATTAGCTCTATTTGTAATCTCTGAGAACTCTAGATCTGTCATAAATAAAATTTTGATAATATTGGCCTATTAATTTTTAGACCAAATTATGTTTATATAAGGTTTCTAACCCATAGTAAGTGTGTTCTGCTATCTGCTGGATAATGTGATCAAATGGCAAGCAACTAAAACAAAATCCCATTTTAAATTTAATTCCACATTTCTTGCTGTTTGTGTTATCACCATTGCTGGATATGGTTAACAAGTGTAGTCTGATCATCCTATCTCAGTGGTTACTGAATTGCATGGAAAATGGTAGGGTTGCACTCCCTGGGATTGAGGGAGATGACTTATATGGGCTGTACCAAGAGAGCCGGAAATGGCCTTGATTGGTTCTAAAATCTGTGCAATAGCATGGAGACCTAAATAGTGGACCTATTAAGTACTATATGCAACCTGATGACCTTTGACAACCACTTCTTCCAATGAAGGTGATTTTGTACTGAAAGTACAGAGTTTAGTGTTTTGTTCATGTCTGCATGTTATCTGCCACTTTATGTTGTCAAATAGTCTTGTACCCACTTGCCTCTATGAGCTGCACCCTAGTAGAAAAGCCATGACATTTAGGGCTTTGACATCCTTCCCGTGAAGCCTTCTGTGAAGTGTTTTATCAGAATTCTGAACTTTAGAACTTGAACTGACTATGGTATCCTAGAACAGCTTGAGGTTGTTCGTTATTTACATTTAAGAATAGTACAAGAAAGGTACACAAATGTTTCAATAATTTTTTTTTTAGACTTTAATTGGAAGCCAATTGGTTTTTTGGCAATAATTTGTAATATGAGTTTTGGAAAGTTACCAGTCAGGGCATTACATCCTTCAGGGAATGCTATTTACACAATCTTTGGACTTGTCATATAATTGATCATATATATTAGGGTAGTTTCCTTGGCCTTTTTTTCATTGTATTACCAGAATGGATTTTTGTGAGAATGTGACAGCTGATTGTTTAAAAAATTAATTTTATATGTAGAACCCAGACCTCAATGAGAGAGGCACCAGCATCTCTTACCAATAGTGATCATATATGATTTTGCAGTTTGACGAAGATGTGATGCTAGTGTTTCCTTTCATTATTAGAACTTCACAAGTCCTGATGGTTCCCCAATTCCTCGATGCAACCAGCAGAATCGCTACCTAGACTCTCAGTTGCAAGCAAGATGTGATCCTGCCCACATCATCAACCCAAGCAATCACTATGAGGCGATATATGACTATGAGCTGAGTAAGAAGGCACACTCTGGAAAAGAAGCCATCCAGATCCGTCCTCAAAGAGTTTCACTTCAATGTAGAGTTAGTAAGTGCTACTTCCATGCAATATTTTGGATAATCATTCAGCTGAAGAAAAGTTGACCCCAGTACAATTCTTTCTCATGCTTTCCTTCTTCAGAGGAAGCGTATGATTTGAGTCTTTGGTACGCTCAAGCAGAGGACTACCCTGTAGATCTCTATTATCTAATGGACTTGTCAAAGTCTATGGAAGATGACAAGGAGAAATTGTCAGAACTTGCCATCCTCTTGGCAAAGGAAATGGAGAAAATCACTTCAAATTTCAAGCTTGGATTTGGCTCTTTTGTCGACAAGGTTGTCATGCCTTATGTCAGCACAGTTCCTGCTAAGTGAGTTTACATTCTGATTGTGGTAGGCCTATCCCCTTGATTTAATTGAGAGGAAAACTCATGGTAGTTACTTGGCTGGACATGGGAGAATAGACTTCCATGTCCACCAAGTTGTGCATTGCAGTGTATCAGTACCATGTCAATGAGATGGAAAGACAATTGAAAGTTATAGCAAATAGAGATATATTTGTGGAATCATATGTATTCTTTCTGATGGTTTTAAATTCATTTGCCATTCGCTCCATTTGGACAAGAGTCAATTGGTGTATTTGGCCTATTTCAAAGTAGTGGCGAACCCAGACTAGTTATATATGCTTCAGAATGTGTTTGTAGGACACTTTGTACCCATGAATATCTTGCCCATCCCATGGAGCCAGCATAAATGGATAATTTATTCTCATCAGCTTTTTCCCATGTAAGCATGTAAGGCAATGTGGCCTTGGCTCTTTGGCATCTCTGGCCTTGTGAAACTATTCCCATGGGACCTCAGCTGGGGCCATGGTAGACTGGAATGTTAGAAAATGTGGTAATATGATTGATCTTTGTATTTCAGCAGGAATATTCCTTGGACCTAAAAGAGATTATATTATTTTTAGGCATGGGAAAGATTCTCCTGATAAATGTGAGAGACCAGTTTTTTTTTCACAAAATATGTTCCACATGATCATGCATATTTGGGAAAGGATTCTTACAGAGGATTTCATTCATTCATTCTCTGAAGGAAATGTATGAACTCTAAATTTCTAAGTGTAAACTTATCATTTGAGTGGAAATGACAGCGGTATCATAAAGGGGTCCAGGAATATATGGGATAATTCCTAAAAAAGTAGTTCTTGACTTAACTTGCTGAATATTAATAAAGTTGATTTCATTTGCTAGTTATAACTATTGTTCAACCAATGGTCTATTGTCATCTTTGGCTAGTTGGCCATGACCATATTTTTTTAATTGCAGTTTAATTTTTTTTTCAGTTATATTGGCCCCTCTTGGCAAAAAATGTCTAGAAATAACACTGCACTACTTGTCTTTTTCTCTTGCCCACATTTGTTGAGTATGGCCTATGGTATGGTACTGTCTTAAGAAGATTTTATTTAGGCTTGATCTGAAACAAAGTATAGATGCAATAAAACAGGAGTTTTTGAACTGGATATTCCATCCTTAAGTATTTAAATCTATGGAACAGGGAGCAGTTTCCTTTGAAGGCTGGGACTATTGTGTGCATTTATACTTGTTGAGCACCTTGATCTATCAGCACTTAATGTCATTGAGCACAGTCTGCAGAGGTTATTGTATCAAAATCTGAATGGAAAACTTCCTAAAATAGATTTATATCCTTTGCTGACATCATGTGGGGATTTCAGCATATGTGATTTGTGGGAAATTTTCTCTCATGATTATACCACAATGAAACTTGACAGTATGTCTCTTGAAATGTATTCTTGCTATAGAGTTGTGGTTTTTAGGATATAACAACTATGAGAGGATGAAGGAATGATAAATTTGGATTGTATACTATAATCTTGTAGTGTAGGCTTACCTTAAATGCCTTCATTTTCATGAGGCCTATGAACTTCAATCTTTTTGTTTCAGCATCTCAAGTCCTTTTATGAGTGGGTAAGCATAGATATTTAGTCAGAATCATGTCATGTATTAACCCCATAATGGCTGAGTATTCAATGAATGGCCAAAATTATACATGTCCCTAGTTGTATTTCATCTTCCATATCTACTTTTGATTATGCATCTGGGTGGTTTCAGCCAGAGTATTCATATCTCTTCTTAGAAGAAAACATATTATGTGAAAGAATAAAAAGTACTTATCAACTATATTAGCAAGAAAAACTATAATAAGTTTTTAATCATATTGGTTTGCTGCCATTGGCATTTTATAATGTGTTTGGTAATATCATGATCTCCTTTATCAGACAATTTCAAAGACATTTTTGGAAAATCCTCTGGTGTCAGTAGGAAGTAAATGAAAAAGCATCACACTTGGCTCCTCTGCTATTTTGCATGGCAGGAAACTTTCCTGCAATCTCCAATTGTTAGAGCTTGTTGATCCAACCACTGTACTATGTTTTGGATAATCATCTATTCATTTAATACTTGAATGTGAAATGTGTTTTCCTGGTGATGTCTGAATGTATGGATGGCTTTCCATTCCTGGATATGCTTTCTGGGACCTTGGAAGAACTCAACATCCTTTGGATATTGTCTACAAACCAAGAAGGCCATGAAATAACAGTTTGCTCTTGGGGAAATTTTGAATATTGAGGGAAAGATGTGATGCAGCTAGAGTTAACTTAGTTATCAAGGGAAAGGTATAACCCTGCCAATATGACTTTGTATTCTTTCTTCCCTGACAGATTTGATTTAACAGCTTAAGTATGTGTCATCTTAATGGGCTGAAACTCTTGGAAATATTGATGAGAGGTTTGAAGTAAAAAATGTATGATAGTCATGAGGAACACATTATGTTTTCACAGGATTTAACTAATATTTATCTCAGATGGTGAATCTAATGAGTGTAGGTCATGTATAATCATGGTGGCCTTGAACAACTAGAGAACAGGGTATGGTTATACACTTCATAGCATTGCCTAATATATTTTTTTCCTGATCTTAAGATTGCAGGCTCCATGTGATGGTTGTGCTGCCCCATATGGATTCAAAAACCACATGACCCTAGGTACAGACAGCTCCCAATTTGCTGTAAGTGTCACAATCCATCACAGGAAGATTCCTTCCTGATGTTGTAAATTCCTTGTAGGTGTCAATACCTCTCCCCACATCAAATTATGGTGATGGTGCCTGCTCCAGCCATAATGCTGCCTAGTCCTATGCCTCTCGCTTTGATGTTGTCTCTGGGCCTCTAGGCTATTGTATCTGTAGATGTGATGTTCCATTTCTTCTCCTTCCTGTCTATATTTTTCTTCTGCAGTGACTGTGTTTCTGCATCTGTCTAGTAGAATCGTATGGATTCATATGCCAAAATCAGAAAGCCACAAGGGAAATGAAATCTCTGCTTATGTGTGAGTCTTGACACAAAGTTTTCTTTGGAACACATTGCGATGGGAAACATTCATCAGGTTCTGACCATTATGCTATTTAATTGGTAGGGCTATTTGCCCTGAGTTATATGCATTTGCAAAGACACTCTTCAATCAACAGGCATGATTTGATCCATGAAAGAAATTCCTTCCTGTTTCCATAGACTAAAGGCTCCATGCCATGAATGCGCAACTCCTTACAGCTACAGACACGTATTGCCTCTAGGAGAGAGTGCAGATGATTTCGCTGTAAGTGATTTGCATCATCAACTATGACCATCCAGTGTGCCATCCCCCTCTCACAAGACTTGAGTTTTTTTTCTACCTCATAGGCTATTCCACTCCATATTCAGTCATATTTCAGCTCATGGGGCAGCTTGTTCATTTCTGTCAGCTGAGGCCAAGTTTGAATGCAATTTAATAGAAATTTCCAATTATCTTTTTTATTTTGGCGTATGTACTTTTTTCTTTTAAAGATTTTTAATTCAGTGTATCTTGTGGCTTTCATGTTAGCATTGTAATGTACAGTTTCTGTATTGTGCACTTTAATCAGATATCAAACAGTCAATTCAGGTTCTTGTCTGGTTTAATTGGCTGACTGACAGTAGCTTTTTGATTGAGGTTTTAGAATACTCCTTTAGCATGTTGGTAACAGTAGTCTTTCTACATTGTCGCGTGCAGGCAGAATTTTCGTTAATGTCAGTGTGGGTCAGTGGGATAGGAATTATCCCCAAATGGAGGCAAAAAGATTTATGTTCATGACAGTAATGAATCATTGTAGTTTGATAGCACCATTGTTTTTTAAATCCCTGCTGATAATCAATAGATGCTCATTTTCCTTGTTGTTGGGATGATTGGGATTTTTGTTTTTTCTCATTAACAGTATGCTTTTCCAAAATATTAAGATACTTGAGGTTATGAAGCAACTTCTCTTGCACTAATCGGAGTATAGTGCTATGAAGGTTTTTCTAGCCTCTGTCGACACACTAAATGAAGAAAAATGAGAGAAATGGGAAGTCTTTTTCCATTTCCCTCATTCTTTTGTGAGTACAGTCTTTGCAAAACATTACCAGCTTTCTTCTGAAACTCAGTCTACATGTCCCTTGGATGTGCCTTTCCATAAATGCCAACTTGCCTCCAATACCTGCATTGACTTGTGATTTGATAAAATACAAGTAAAGTACTCTTTCATTGTTGAAGATCAAGAAGTGATCTTGGCTTACCCTTTGGGAATCTAAACTGCTTTCCATTTGAAAATCAAAGTTAACATGCTAATACAAATTTATGAGATGAAGTATGACTGCTTTCAAGGCTGAAATATGAGACGTGATTTAACTTATCAAAAGAACCCCCAGTTGTGATGCTTTTCTCGTGTGATTCTTGCAAATCTCCACCCAAACTATTTCTCACTACCTTACTAGATTGAATACATTTTACTCCTTCACTACTTTTCTCTTCTAATTTGATATGACATTCAAGAATGCAATCTGGTGTTGTGTGATTGTGTGCAGTTCCCTTTGTGATGCTAGCAGGCCCTCTTTTCTTCTGGGCTATTTCCACAAGGCAAATACTGCCATACTATGCTCAAAAATTAGAGCGACATGTATATCACCAGTTGAGGCCAAAGGAAGTAGTCCGTTTGAGTAAGTGCACAAGTTTGATGATTCCCATCTAATACAAGAGGCCAGTCATCAGTGGCATTCTGGACAATATGAACCAACCTCTCATTTGCTGTCAGTGGGCTTGATAAGGCATGGCTTATAGCATGTCCTTTCACTTCTTGTCTTGTAAAGATTTCTTATGTTTTCTTGACAGAATTTGATGTTATAGCTATGGCAATCTGTATCGATGATCTGTTGCTCTAATTTTTTTTTTTTTTACAATATATTATCCAAATGCATGTGCATGAGTTGTTGAGCCTTCAGAGGTTTTTAAGGATACCTTCTAAAAGATGAGCATGCATCCCTCAAACTTTCTATACAGTCTAATCTGAAATGTAGTATAAAAAATTTATTTTCTTGGATTTGAGCAGGATCTAAAATATAAGAGTCATGAAATGTTTTGGTTATAGAAGTGTTGAGAAAGTTTCCCTCCTGTTCCCAGTTGTCCTTCCACTCTTCCTTCCCACTTCTGAGTATTGTCATGATTCCTAGTCCTCCTACCCCAAACTACCCAACTCCTGCTACTACAGGCCTGATATAGTTTCTGTTCAATTCCTCTTGCCATAAAATGTCAATTCTTGGAGAACAAAGAAAACCTTTATGAATTAACACTTTACTTGTAATGAATACATTAACTTTCTTCTCTTTAATCATTTTGGATGGTATGTGCCTTTATGGATATGTAAGTAATGTATTATTGATAAATTTGGTATCATCAGGGACATTCATTTTGACATGTCCATTCATCAAGATTATACAGATCTCTTGATTTTAAAATTATACTCAAGCTTATTCTATGGATGCCTTTAGTTTGTTTCTGCCTGTAAGGAAGGGGGGGAGACCATAATGCCTATTTGGTAGCAAAATATAAAAAATAGCATGTGCTATTTAAAAAAAAAATTTGTGAGTATAATCCAAGATTTAGTTTCATGGTACAGAGTATAGACACAACAGTATTTTTCTTTGGCCAATCTGATGGGGTGTCAGTATGCTTAATCAAAATCAAAGTTCAAGTTTGACTAAAGTTTTAGTTCTATTTAAAATCTCTCAGGGAATTGGAATGACCATTATTAATACTAAGAGGTTGAATTTTTGATTGACTCAAATGAATGCTTAGAAAATTAGTAACTATGAAGTCAAGTATGAAGATCCTCATCTTCAGGTAATTTGTTTTGAAACACAAGGAATTAGGTTAGGAATCATGGTAGTCAGTCAAAAGATAAATGATTGGCCAGAAAATATAAGTAGGTAGATCTCTGCATACAAAGAAGTTAGAATCTACATCTAGAATATTAACTAATAGGTCATCTGATTTTAGGCCTGCCAATACTGATAAAATTGGTCAACCTTCTGTGAAAATACACTGCATTTACTGTATTTGCAAATACACTCCACTTTTCTAGATTTTCCATTGCCATGCTCCTGAAAAATATAGATTTTTTATAATGAAGTTATAGGAAGAGGCTTTTCATTCTTTGGCATTATCTTCCTTGTTCCCCTCTTTGACATTGATAAAGGAATCCTATCTATCTCACTCCAGTTGTTTTGTTGAAAAGTACAGCATTTTTTTAGCAATTTCTTATAGCACTAATGTTTCCCAAAGAAAAAGTAAATGATCTTGATCTCTGCCATGACAGTTACGATGTAATGGTAATTGCATCTTCTTTTTATACATACTACTTGATATGTTTAAGACTTATGGGGTGTGAATGACTTTCCAGTATTCTTTCTAGAAATACATACACAGAAATTGAGTATTAAATGATACTGTATATTTTTATTTATTAAACCTGGTATGCTTTATATAGCATGAAGTGCGAAGTGCAAACATATCTGGAAATCTGGATGCTCCAGAGGGTGGCTTTGATGCCATCATGCAAGCCATTGTTTGCAAGAACACGATTGGTTGGAGAGATCGTGCTCGCAGACTTCTTGTCTTCTCTACTGATGCCAGCTTTCATTTTGCTGGTGATGGAAAGGTATTGGAATAGTTTTAATTGTTTCTTCTAATGGATGTAGATAATATACACCATGATTCATAAAACACCCTAAATATTTTATTAGAATTCATATATTCATTAGTCTGTTTACATGAAATTATGAATGATTGTAGTTACAGTTAGAACAAATAATCATAATGATAGTCACAGCGCTTTTTTTCTCCATAATGTTTACTCTGTCTTAAACATTTGATAACATGCTTGTCTTCTTCACTGAATGCCATTTTTCAGAGTATGCTGCAATAGATGTATAATGACATCATTAATCATCATCATCATCAACTAAAAGTGAACTTTAATTTTCGAACAATTTGTAAATACATAGCTTCTTTATTAGGCTTGTTATATTGAAAATTTCATGTAAATGAGCTAATGAATATAAGAGTTATGATAAAATATTTAGGGGTCCTGATTTTATGAATCACTGTATATTCCCATGGTAGGGTGCAAAGAACATATCATGTCTTACGTGGTCTCAATCTGCCTCATTTTCTCATTATCATGCTATTGACATGAAGTTAATCATGAAATCTACTAAAGTCTGACATGTGATGTCTGGCATGTTATGGTTGATGCCTACATTATGTATGCTACATTAATTTGCAAGAGGTAAGTGAAAGTAAAAATGTCACTATCACCCTTGGATCCTTTTTGTTAGTTTTATATTTCTTAATCATGGCAGTGTCACTTCAAGTGGTATTTTAGCCTTAAGTTTACTTGAAGGTCACAAGGTCAATGCTACTATCTCCACAAAGGTGCTCTTAGAGTTAGACTTAGAGTGCCAATGATAAGTCCATCTTAAATGTGCAAACCACCAAGCCCCAATCTGACCTGTAGGATGAAAAATGAGATTTTTAAATGAATGTAATTCCCAAGAGTCCTTCACATACACTTGTATTCTAAGGGTGAACTATTTTAACTGATCTGATTATGACTTTATATTATTTTTGCCACCTGTGTAGTATAATTTTAAAGCACATGATGTAAACCCTGTTGAAGCTCAAATTCTAGATTCTTATTGAGTTTTCATGTTTTTTTCCATGTTTCCCACAGCTTGGAGGAATCATTACTCCCAATGATGGACAATGCCATTTGGATCACAGAGGAGCATACACCCACTCGCTTCTTTTAGATTACCCTTCTGTTTCTCAAATCAATCAGAAAGTGAAGGAGAATTCTATCAATATCATCTTTGCTGTCACAGATCAGCAGAGATATGTTTATGATAAATTGAGTGAGACTGTTGAAGGAGCTTCATCAGGGACACTCTCACAAGACTCCTCCAATGTTGTGGAACTCATTAAGGACCAATATAATGTGAGTTATTTTCACATGTTCTGACTGAAATTCTCATACACATTTCTAGTTAGATTTGGGAACAGTTAATCACAAGCTCAGTAGCAAAACTTCAGTATTGGCAGAAAGTATTGCAACACCTATGAAAAACAAGTTTTACCTGTCTCAAATGCTTAGTTTTAGAGTCAGTAAAGGTTTTATTGTAAATAAAGTTACTATCCAATCATAGAATGATTAGTATATGATTCCTATAGGAAACTCATTGGATGCCATAGGTTTCTCATAGGACATATAGCTTTCCTATAGGAATGTATAGGTATACTGTAGAAGCATGCTGCTCAGCAGATATCTCACTGGTCTTGGGCATTGTCAGTAAAAAACAAATGAAGTCCTCACTTTAACCACATGATATTTTATAATAGAATGTGTTCTAAAAATTGATATTGGAAGACCCACACTTGTATTATCATTCTGTGATTGGATAGTAACTTTATTTGCAATAAAACCTTTACTGACAGTAAAACTAAGCATTAGAGACACATAAAACATGTTTTTTTGTAGGTGTTGCAATACTTTCTGCCAATACTGTAGTTCACTAGACCACTGCATTATATATGTACATGTCTCTATTTTAGCAAGAATGCTCTAATGTAATTTAATTAACTATGTAAAGGTACTGGCATTCCATTATTTCAGTTGATGTGAATCTCTTCTATATCTCTCATCCTGCTTTTCTTATTAATCTCCTTTTATGTCCTAGTACCCATTAGTTTCAGCTGTCATTGGTAATGCTGACATAAATAAATGGAAATGTATGCTCTGCCTTTCTTGCTTTGCAGTTATTGCAGTATCAGTATATGTTTTTTGACTGATGATCATCTTGGTAGGGATTCCCTTTTGTAATTAGCTCTTGCAAGATTATTCTATATATCCCAATGGAAATTCTTGTTGTAATATCCGTCAGGCTCAGGTTATACCAAATCATTATGTCTACCATAATGGAAGTCAGGGTATAAAATTTACCAATTAATGGCTGCATTCCTTTCCTACCCAGGTCTGTATAGGTTACTTCTATGTACATGTCACAAGAATGGTATCAATACATTGTTAAGCCATTTTGAATTAGGGCAGGATGATCCTAGGATTATCCTACCCTGACCAAATGCCTAGGGCTACAACTGGTTTTTGCTCTCCTGCCTTTGTAATAGAAAAAAAGTTTCATACCCTGGAGCTCTATTTCATGGTGAAATTCCAAGTCTACAGTTTTCATTTTGTATTATTTCGTCGCTCTACTGAAAAAAATTTGAATTATACTGATGTTATTTCTTAATATTCTTAAATATAGCTTCTTGGCATTTATCAAAAGCATCAGTTTCATATTCCTATGGAAGGGAAGGAGGAATGATTCCCCATTCCCTTGTTTTAGTTGTAGGAAAAGGGAAAAAGAATAGTAGCCCTTGCATGACAAATGGATTTGAGGTCATTAACAATATTTTTCATTCCCTGAAGCAAGCATTTTGCATTCCCTGTTAAATCTGTAGCTGTTTAAGACGAGCAGGAGGTCCTTGCAATTTCAAATTTTGGGGAAAATTTAAACCTTGGAGTGTTTAAAACTGTTCTTGCCTGGCATGTAACTGACCAAGGTCATTTCCATTGCTTTCTATGCTTACATCTGTTTTGCACATTCCCATAGCAAATCACATCATCTGTGGAGATGAAGGACAATGCTACAAGCAATGTTCAGATCACTTATTTCTCTCGATGTTTGGATGAAGGTGGACCCCTGAAACAAACCAATCGTTGTGATGGCCTGAAAGTTGGCACCAAGGTCCAATTCACAGTTCGAATTGAAGTAAGTCCACATACTATCTCTTGTGCTGTCTTGTGGCTCTTCCTAAGTGGTCATCAAATGTAAGATGGGCCATTCTATGTCTAATGAGCCACTTGTACCTTCTGACGTTTCTTCCGTCTTGCTGGTCTGTTCATAGACCTACCCTTTAGATGCACTTGTGCTGCCCAAAATGATTCACTCACTTTTTCTTTGTTATTTAAAAAAATTTTTATTTTTAAAATCATCTGCAGACCACAGAAGATCACTCATTTTAATCAGTTGCTTTTTATTATTGATGTAGTGAGGTGATTATGGTTTCATGTTTTGGAAGTCACTGTCCTTTCTGCAACATTCATTAAAATGCTGTAAATATTCTACTAATAGTTTCCAGGAATTTGGAATCTTTGCTCTCTTTTTTTATGAAAAAAAGAGGAAAAAAATTCCCAACTTCCTGGATCCAGAACGTTTTGAAACTGAGCCCTTAACATGAAAAAAATATTAGTAAGAGACATTGTACTGGCATAAGTTAATATGCTTTCTGAGTAATATAACTTGAGTAAACCTCTGTCTAATAAAGGAATTATACCTTAGTAATATTGACCAGGTTGTCATGGAATCCAGCCTCCTCTGCATTGTGTTTTGCACCTTAGTTAGCAATCAAACTATATAATACAGAAATGTTTTGAAGTGCATTTTTGATAGGAAAGATTGGGGCCAATTCTAATAATGAATTGACATAGATTTGAGAATCCAAAAGTGCATCTTACAATAATGAAACGACCAAACAAGCTTTGTTTAGGACATGGCAGTTTGTCATTTGACCTGTATCAATAGGGATGGCATTAGGTCAAAGGTTTATGAAAAGAAAGTGATGTCACCCATGTTTAACTTAGAAACCTAAGAAGCATAAGGGAAGAAACTTAAATATTTGATATTTATGTTCAAAATACAAGAAAAGTTATATAAAGTTACCTCTCACGTCAATTAGAAAGAAGAAATGATTTTTTGAAATGAGCTGTTTGTGTCTGGCATTCATGAAATATAAAAAATTGAAAGTATGAGATGATGCTTCATCTCAGGTTGCTTGAATCTGCTACTAATGCCACTTTTGAAAATGAGAATATTTTGGTGGATTAATATTCATAGATGCTTGGTATTCACTGGCAATGAAATTGGAGAGAGCTTGGGCTGGTGTATTTGATGTATAAAGTGGCTTATATTTGAGCTTGTAAGAGTGGTTACCAATTAGGCACACTTGGTTTGGCATTGTAGGTCCTGAGCTGTCCACCAAATCCACGGGATTGGATGCAGTATATTCAGATCTACCCAGTAGGGATCAATGAGTCCCTGATAGTGGAACTGAAGATGATCTGTGATTGTGACTGCGAAAAGCCAGGCAATCCTGTGAGTCTCTTTCCCTTCCTACATGCAAATGAAGTCCTTGTTGCATCAATGACTGCATGTTCCCATTTAATATGTAGGGGTACAAGCCTCCATCCCTTGCTACTGAATGCAATCATCATGGAAGCCTCCAGTGTGGGAAATGCGTGTGTGACGACTCCCACTTTGGACGGTTCTGTGAGTGTGATCTGAACACAGATGACTTCTATGATAATCAAAGTGGATGCCGGCCTGGTAACTCCACAGACATCCTGTGCTCTAACCGAGGGAATTGTGTCTGTGGAGTATGTGAATGCTTCAAGAGACCAAATCAAGATGAGGTTAGTCAAATTTGTCAACTATGTAGCCAAATCAATAGTAGGATTTAGTTGGCCAATTTAAAGTGAGGGTTTCCAAGTGACTTTGGTTTGTACATATTTTTAATACATTAAGTTATTAATGAAGAAGAGTTAGAGGGAAAAAATTAATTTATTGACTGTAGCTCTCTCTGTAGCTACTCTATTTGTAAGTCATTAATGAATGTGGATATGGGTATGACTGCTCAGCATTCCTATGTTTTCATGTTTTAAATAAGGGGTTTTTTTTTGCTTGGTTATTTTTCTAGGTAATATCTGGGCCATACTGCGAGTGTGACAACTTCTCTTGTGATCGCCATAATGGGCTCCTCTGCAGTGGACCAGAACACGGGGAATGCCTTTGTGGGGAATGTAAATGTAAAGGAAATTGGATTGGGCCAGCATGTGGATGCTTGAACACAACTGATTCATGCTACCCACGTGATGGAGGAGAGATGTGTTCTGGAAAGGGTGAATGCATTTGTGGAGCCTGTGAATGCATTGAAACTGAAGTTGGCCGTTACTCTGGAAAATTCTGCCAGGAATGCCCTGTAAGTTCATTGTGCCTCTTTTACTTATAACCAAATGTAAGAAGTTGTTTCTTCTTATGCCTTTTCACTTGCTCTTTGTGGCATATTTTTGAAGATTCATCCTTTGAAAGAGGAATTTATTGAGCATATCCTTAGACTTTTCCCTTGGAAACTAGCAGTATGTGAATGAGTGTATCAGTGCTATTGAAATGCATATATAGGTTTTCTAGGTCAAATATAGAAAAACGAAAGTCATATGTGACAAGGAAAGTCAAATGCAACTGATATGCAAGATATGCCATACCCTTGGTTAAGATTTTGTAAAACTCGAGAATTGACAAAAATCTGAAAACATATCAATTATAACTTTGAATGGTGAAAGTGGTTATTTGCTTTTCAGAATTTTCATTGTGTTTATTTTGTTTTTTAAATATGTGATAATGCTGCGCATTGTTATCACCAGAACTATTCAATAAGATCCATCTCACTCAGTAACTAGTGAGGATATCACTTTGAAATTTTCACAGAATGTAAAGAACATTTTATTCTTGGTTTTGAGCTAAAGAAATCTAACTTGATATGGATACAAGTATATCTTCCAGTTGAATGAATCATTTTCAATTTTCTGGTAAATGAAACTCATTTGTTGAATTTTCATAGAACCTTTCATTATTTTTCCTGATAAAAAAAATCGCTGGGTCAAGACATTGCTTCTTATTGTAGAAATGCCCCTTCTAAATTTGGTGTGGACATGTATAAAAGTTTTTTTAGAAATTAGGGATCTGTATCTACAAATTTGGTGTCATTAGCATGTCTGCCATATTGGACCATGTGACTTAATTTACATGATTGAAAATTTCCAATAAAATCTTTTCTTCAAGTCATTATGGTCTTACATGCAAAGTTTCAAAGCCCTTAAGGGTATAGTCTGATTTTTTCTTTCATTTTGGGTTATACCTAATCTTAAGGGGAATGCCTACTCATTACGTTTTCACAATATGCAGCTGTTACACATGATGCTCCTTTTGCAATTAATCTTATTCGGCAATTACTGATATGTCAGGGTTAGTCATAGAAATATGATACCACCAACCATTTTGGGCAGGATGACAGATTTCACATGAAAGAATTGAGAGGAAGATATGGGGCTCTCCTTAGCCCTCAACTGGTATTCTTGGTTTTTTTTTCATTGTGTAATTGCTATCATTTGGGTCAAATTCATCCCAGCAATAAAAATGTCAATGGACTAAAGTTTTTTTTTAAAAATGAGTAGTGATTTATTGTGGAAGTCTGCTAACTTCATTGTAGTGAAGTAGCATGGCAGTAGCATTTTCCTAAGACTAACCCTGATGTATCAATAATTGCCAAATAATATTATTTGCAATAGAAGTGCCATATGCAAATGTACCTGTAGCTGCATGTTGTGAAACTGCAGCAAGAAGGCACCCCCCTAACACAGATATGGTATACCTTGTGCACCTGTCGCATTTTACTTATGTTGAACATGTCCTTATGTTGAACATGCTTTTTTTTAAGTTCAACCTCCACCTCAGCAATACATTTGACCTGACTGATGTCATTTTTGATGCTTTCAAGCAGCTCAGTGACACATTTGAATTTCCTCATTGCATCTGTCTCTCTTTTGTTCTTATTTGATTTAGAAAACCTATATTACCTACAAAAAAAAACAATGTCAGAGTTAGGCCAACATGAATATTTGCACTTTTGATATTCAAGAGGATAGAAGCATTTCACACTGGGAACATGAAACTGGAATTCACTTTTTGAATGTTTGATAAATCAAATTTCAGTCTTCCCAACAAGCTTCTCTCTATGAACTACTGAGATGAGTTGGGGACAATATTATTTTGTATGCTGAAATTCGCCAAGAATCACTTCCTAGAGCCTGTTCAATGAAATTGATGAAAAAAAACTTGAAGGAAGAATAAATAATATGATGATAACAACCTGAATGAACCTTACACAGACTGATGTATGCATCTTTATAGGATTTACCATTTCTGTAGAACTTCTGATTTGATTTTGATTTTGAGGGTGTACTATAGAAGGATGCTTTTCCCTGCAGACTTGTCCTGGGCGTTGTGAGGAGTTGAAACCATGTGTCCAGTGCAAAACCTTCAAATCAGGAGAGCTTTCTGAAGAAGAATGTGATGCCTGTCCTTTTGTCCCAGTTGAAGTGGATGTTGCTCAGGGTCAGTAGCTTTCTCTCACCCATTTCTCTTTTCTTATACTTGCCTTTTTATAATTTTTGGGGGGAAAAACTGAGAAACTGCACAGATTGAGACAAATGGGTAAAGATTACTATTACAGCAAGATGTGGCTGCAATGCACATTTGAGAGGAAAGACATCCCTTTAACTAGACATTACTTGCTGGCATTGACTTATCTCTCCTGTTTGTGACCAAAAATTGTTCCATGATCAAGGGTCCAGGGACTGTGAAGGCAACTCCATTAGCTAATGTGGATATGTGAGGCTGTGACCTCAGGAAGAAATTTAAAATTCCTACTAGTGAGAGAATTTTTTGTTGTTGGGATCTTTCTAATCTTCTAGCATCATTGATGGTGTTACCTCACATACAATTATTAAAATAATTTGCCTTGATACAAATATCAAGAGGAAAGAAAGTGTTGCATAATAAAATGGAAAATAAATTATCAGAATGTAAGACTTGTGTGATGCTACATGTTCATCTTATCTATTGATTACAGAGGAGAATCCCGATGAGAGGTTGTGCACATTCACTGATGTTGACGAATGTCGTTTTTACTTCGTCTATGGCTACAGTGATGACACCAATGAACTCATTGTCCGAGTTCAGCGCACTAAGGACTGTCCCCCTGTCATTGATATCCTTGGTATGTCTTGATTTACTATTGCAAAATTCATTCTTAAGATAATTTCTTATGGATCATAACCTTTACATAATGATATTGTCTTGATTTTAGGAATTGTCTTGGGAGTCATTGGAGCAATAGTGGCACTTGGAGTGGCTGTCCTATTGCTATGGAAAATCCTCACTACCATTCATGACCGACGGGAGTTTGCAAAGTTTGAGAAAGAACGAATGCTTGCCAAGTGGGACACGGTCAGTTTTTTGCAGCTCCTCAGTTTGCCATCAATTTTACATTCATCCTATTTGACTCACGCACTTTAGTGAAATGGAGTGAACTTGAGCTCTGCCTACTGAAGAGCAAATCCAGTCACTTCCAACCCTCTTCTAATAAAAGTCTCAAGCTCAAGTTCCTAAAAATCATAATGATACTTTGAACATTTACCTTCTTTTAAACTTTGGAGACAAGGATTGAACACATTGCTCAAAGCAGGTCTTTGTTTCTTCCACAGGGTGAGAATCCTATCTTCAAGCCCTCAACATCAACCTTCAAGAATCCTACATATGGGGGGAAGTAGAGAGTTAACAGTCCTCTACGTAAAGAATCTCAGGTGCATCTCATGGACATGTCAGGTGTGCCATATTAAAAGGGTTTGAGGAGTTGAAAAATCATAACTCTGAAGTCATCCTGCAATGTGTGGTGCTCATCTGCAAGCTTCCTCTTCCTAAGTGATCAAGTACCTGCTGGTGTTTTCCTGATTTCTGGTACTTGTGAGGAAGCTTCTTTGTCCAATTTTTTTTCTGATGGATTTTTTAGACTTAATCACAAAGTGACACTGGTGTTCTGTAATTACACAAACTAAACATCAGAGATAGGAGATCTCCTTGGCATGAAGCACTGTGGATTTCAGCTCTGCATAAGTTGTCTTCCAGCTACTTCATATGTTGAACTCAAAATTCAGACAATTTATGGGCTTAAAATATGTTAATACTGGTAAGCTGCAAATTTGATTCATGCTTATTCTTTGATGTGATCTCTATTGCTTGAGTGCTTGTGTATGAAATAGCTTGTCTTCTTAAGCCAGTTACCACTACTTTCATAAGTAGTAGCATTCACAATCATCCGTCTTGTGCCAGTATAGTCTCAAACATCTTAAACATGCACAGCGCTATACAGTCTTTCGTCTTTTGCATTTCCTACTGCCATACTCAGTGAAGCGTCCAGTCTTCCTCTTCAAGGACTTTTCCTTTGTCATTAATTTATTCACTTGGTAGACTATGTGAATTCCTTGTTGTCACTCCTAATCAGGATGAATGAAGACTTTGTTCAATGAAACCTAAATATGTGTTTATTCTATTGAAGTCCAATTACCCTTTTCTTGCAATGGGGAGCATCCACACAATAGGGAATGTCACATGTGCTTCTGTAGTGCACTCCAGATGGTGCCAGCATCTTCCCAGGACACCACCTGGCATTTGACTTGATTCTGGAATTTTTCCAGTTTCTTCTGAAGGCTGTATCCTTCACGAGGAAAGACAATATCACGCTCACCCAGTCGTAAAGATGGACAGATATCATTGCTGCCATCACCAATGTATGCAATGCAATCAAATGTACTCCCATTCCTTGTTGCATCAGATATATGGCCCTCCATCACAGAGCCCTTACACAAATTAGTTGTGCACAGTTCGCACCAGTTTTGCTGATGATATGGCTTAAGCCTTAGGACTCCATCTGCATCAAAGGAAGCTGGATTTGTAAATACCTTCTTAAAAATAGAAGTGAATCCTTTGTTGTCTAAAATAGTCTGAATGAAACATTGATTAGAATCAGAGATGATAATGGCTTCAATGGAGTCTTGTTTCTGTAAGACATGAGAAAGGAGGGCAGACATTCCAGGTGCAAAAGGAAGTTCTTTCATAAAGTTTTGGATCTGGGAAGATGTGACTTCATTTTGATGAAGATAGACAAACACCTCCCGCATGAATGGTGTCCACCCACGATCAGTATACAAGGACTTGATGTGGGGAGGGATCTTTCCATTTGGTGCTAGCTCCTGGACCAGAACGTCACTGTTCCCATCAATGATGGTGTGATCAAAGTCAAACACCAACAGGAGACGAGACATGACTCTCTTCAATGGACCACTGCAACCAGCTCTAAGCATCCAAATCTGTAAACAAAAGGGATATTAGAAAACTGGCAAAAACCTTATAGAAACAAAAAAAAAAACTCATTATTCTGACCTGAGTTTCAGTGGTCCACTCTGATAATGCAGACCATTGATATATATTCCAACATATACATGTATGGCCCACGTGACAACTTATCCATGGGAAAATTGCCAACTAATGGATATACTGAGTGGATATAAGGATGGATGTTGTAAAATGTAATCCATGTCAGCAACAGTTACACAAAGTGAATGCAATTCCATATGCAAATAATTTGGTCTCTTTTTAGATAGAATGTCATATTGTCTCAATGTGTCAAAAATGTTGGGTATGACCTCAAACTAAGACGGTGAATTTCATCTCTAAGTTTCTTCATCTGGTCCTGTTGAATCTGAATGATGTCTTGAAGCTGCCTCTTCTGAATGGCAAAATCCATTCGCATTGATGTCCTTAAATGAACATCTTGATCTTGGATTGATTGCTGTCTGAGAGTTTGAGTCAACTCATCTGTGTACTTGGCAAATTCCAAATTTTCCTCTTCTCTCTCTGTAATATGATGTTGGAGAGAAGCCAAGTGCTGCTGCACTCGATGCATCCAGACCTCATGGAACTCCTTTGTCATTTTGGTCTGTTGCAAGATGGTATCTAGTTTCTGAGCAGCATATGCTTGCTCTTTCATTCCACTCTGCAAGACTCTTTGAATTTCCTTGCTCAAAGACAACTTATTGATGTTACTGATATCTTCACGAAGGAAGCACATCTTTGTTTCAAGGTACTCCTGTTCCCATTCCATGCAAGCAATCTCATAATCAACATCTCTTCGCTTCTGCACCTTGTCTCTGTGACTGGATTCCAGTTTATCTACTTGCTGCTTGATAGTTTCTGCTTCTTGGAACTCTATCATTGACAAAGAAGGTGGAGGACAAAAGATACCCAACTGCATGTTGCAACAGCAAAGTTGAGCCATGGGAACTGGAATGCAGATTTTCACATTTTTACTGCAGGCCTCCCATTCTGAGATCAACTGAGAAACTTCCTCATTCATCATCTTCAGTTTGCACTCTACTGTATGAAGGTTTACAAGTTTTTGAGCCCATTCAGGGTCTAAATCACTCCTCACTTTCTCTTCTGCACCAAGTGCCTTCTGAAGGAGATGTCCTTGCTTGCAAAGATGACAGGCTTTCTTCCATGTTTTATCATCTATACCTTGTGGCCTATCAGGCACCCTAGGGGCTTCAGTCATCAATGAACTTGCCTTGAACCAGCTTCTAAGAACAGTCACTTGATCAGATCTTAGTCGAATACAAAGATCACAGAAAGATTGCTCAATGTTGGCAAATTTCAACCTGAGAGAATTCAGTCTTTGGTCACTTGATTCCTTTGCACTAATGATGTCCGAGTGTTTTTCACAGAGGAGACACCTCTCTGCCTCTGATACTCGAATGGATTCTCGAGTTGCTTCAATTTTAAGCTCGAGCTGTCTCTGGACATAAACTTCACGTGATAAGGAAGCCATAATGTGCTCCATCCTGCGAATAACAATCGTCACAATCCTACGCAACCTCATTGCATCTTCCATCTGGGCATCGAACTCCTGACTTTCACTTTCAATAGCTTTTCTCAAAGTTTGGACCTCCTTGCTCAAAGCTCTGCAATAGGCCCTACGATCAGCTTCTCTCTTTTTCACTTTGGCAAGATATTCTCCATGCTCATGTCTTTCTTCAGCAGTCCAATCGGATGTAGTCTTTAGAGTCAAGAAATCTGGTTTGGGAATATCTTTCTTTAATACCTCTTGCCAAGGGAGTTCCAGCACTCCTTCCATCATTCGCTGAAGAGATTCTTGGAAGAAGGTGCTTTTTTCAAATGAAAGGGAACTATTGGATTTTGCCTCGTGAGAATGGGATGTAGCAGCTGTGTCTAAAGACTGACTCAGGGATGACTTTCCATTCTGAGATGCTCCTTCGATTCCTTGCCCATCAGGGCTTGTGCCATGTTTTGAAATCCTAAGGTTCAGAACATCATTCTGCTGCTTCATCTCATTTGCCACTAAATGCCAGAATGGCAGACCAATAGGAAAAAATGAATTCAGGCAACCAAAAAACTCAAGCTCTTTCTTAATAACTTCCATTCTCTGATTGCGCTCCTCAAATATCTGAATCATACGTTCTTTCTTGCTCCATAAATGCTGAAAATGTGCATTGAAATGCTTCTTTGCCTCATATATGAGGAGCTCCAACAGGAGAATTTGCTCCATCTTCTTTTTTGTTGAATTCAGTTCTTCCTGTGGATGCAACAGCTTCAAGGTGTCCTCAAGAGCAGTGAAAAGGCCTGGGGGGCAGTGGCTGCCAAGGATACTTTGACTATTATCCTCATGCTTCTGATACCGCAATTCCTGCATACACTTATTACGAATTTCAAGACATTCCTCCTTCAACTCTAGTGAATGGAGAGGAAAATTTAAAATAAGCTTATTCTGATCATTTTGAAAGCCTTGCAGATATTTTTCAGTTGCATCAAACTCTTCGATGTATGTGGCTCGAATGACCTTAGCCCAGTAAAAGTACTTCAACTCGTCCATTTTCAAAGTCTGTTTCAGTTGGACAAGTTGCCCCTTATGTGAAGACTGCAAATTCTGATATTCTCCAACATTTAGCATGAAATCTTTGCTCTCTAAACGGTACAATTCCTCAGAAACTGTATTGAGGTCTAGCAAAGAGCTGAGCCCACTCATGATGTCTCTGAGATCTTCCTGAAGCTTTTCTTTCATGGGGGAGTACTTGATTATTTCAACTTCTCGAATTGACTGCAAACGTCTGTCTTCTATGGTAAGATCATGGATGCTTTCATTCCAATTGAGATCTATAAGTGGGAGTTCTCTAAATGCCTCCTCTTCCTCTTGAACCATACCCATGTCCATAGAACTGGTCAAGTTGTATACACTCGGACTGATGTCTATGTGCTTCCAAAGAACTTGATTTGCCTTCACAACAAGCAGATCAGACTGTGATGGACAGTATCTGGAACATCGATACCCTTCATGACCAAACTTCTCACTCACTTCTGTTTTTGGACAATCACCATTCCATGCAGATATTTCTGTAAGCATTCCATCTCTACCACAGCAGTACACATTTGTACCAGGAATCAATACTTCAATCCTTAAAGAGTGCAGTGTTGGGATCTCCCGCATGTACTCAAGGACCTCGTGACTTCCATCTCTGCATCTAAGTTGCCAATGAATGATTGCTCGATTGTGATAACTGGCAGTGAAGACATGAGGTGGCTTGACAGCAAAAGCAGTGCAAGGGAAGCGAAGATGGAGTAAGCACTCATTGGTCAATTCTGATGCACTGAGGTTCTTTCTCACAAGCAAGTCACCTGCTTTCATAACTGATGTCTGAATTGATAGCCAAATGGAATTAATGGGGGCACATGGAGATTCTATGATGGAGATAATATCACCTTTGAGATCACTGCTGTACAGATGCTTGAATCTGTTCTTTGCAAGCAAAGAGAAGACAAAAATCCTTTGTGAAACTTCAGGAAAGGTTAATAAATATTGGCCACAACGGGATACAAAGAGCTTGCAGATCGGATCCACACACACACAGAGTTTGCACTTAACACTGAGCTTCTCATTTTCAGTTGATATGAGGATGAGGTACCCATTGTCTGTGCCAACAACAACCAGGGGTAGGAGAGGTGATACAGCTAAGCAGAGGCATTTCACCTTCAAATTCAAAGTGTCCAACAGCTGGTCTTCATGTCTTGAATAGAGGAACACTTTTCCATCACCTTTGAGACTGACAAAGCATGAGGGATAGGTAGGAATGACACAGGCATCCACAATACCAGATTCATCTATCCTGTCATTTCCCTTTTCTTCACCATCAGCTGCCATCCTACTTTTCACTACAAATGACCTCTTGGTTATGGCATGATATGAAGGATAATGGATAGTTTTGGCAGAGTTGACGGTATGATATGATACACCTGCTTTTGATTGTGTTGAGTATTAGTGTACTGAACTATAAGCTCCCATATGGAAAGATCATATATGGTAGTTCGATGCAATTATCTATGCCAATTAAATTAACATTGTAATGCATTGAAATATGAATACATATGAGAGCATATATGGTTGAATCATAAGATCCATGTAAGGATTATTTATATATTAAACATACCTGGGCAGTATATATGTTCTACATGAAATAATTCTGTGGTTTGAGGGATGGGACTCAACATATATCCAATGTGCCAAACCCCATATATGTATATATATTTAGCCAGTCCAACATACATGGGCACATATGACCATATACGAAACATATATGGGGTTTGGCACAAGTCATATGAAATCATATAAGAATGAAAATATATGACCCCATACATTTTCATATATTGGCTCATACAAATGCATCATATACTGTCCACATATGCCATGTCATATCTATGTAAGGTAAGGCTACCTGAAACATGCCTGTATCCAAAAAGGGTCCATAATCCATCAAATACTGTATAATCATTCATATATAAGTCACCCTATTTTACTTGCAATCAACTCAATTTTAATTGTTCATAAACCACAGTTACTCCAAGAACTCATGTTTCATGGTGTTCAACATATGCAGCCTTGTTAATAAAGGTGAAAGTTTCAATATTATAGACATTAACCTTCAAAAGTACTTTCATCAGTAATGCTATTTCATGAAAAAACTTGGCTTACTCATGTAGGAGTGTCTTCTTCATTTTGACTGACAACTCACGAGATAGATGGGAACAAAAAGGGTATTTCTTTCTGAAATAATCCAATGAAGGAATTGTTCAATGATGACATGACATGGCATGTGCACTTTACAACAAAAAATGCATCAATACAATGGAAAAGACGCATGAAATGCATGATCCATGTCCCAAAAACTCCAGTGGCCCCTCCCACACTTTTTTCATCTGTGACATGCTTAGCTACCTAGAACAAGTCGAAATCCCAACTGGAATTTTCCAGCCGGACAGAAGCTGTATATTCAGGCCATTTACAGCTGGCAAAGTGCTGAAAAATGGTAGATACAGGTTTTTTTATGGCTGAAAATTTACCATTAGAATTTTATGCAGAGGACTCTCCAGTTAGAATACCACTGAATTTGCAGTTGAAATTCAGCTGCTTCTGTAAATGGACCTCCAGCAAGAATAGCCAACAAAAACATTCTCATTCCACCAGTGTATTGCAATTAAGAACAATCTGGATCTGACTTTACTTTCCAGCTCCTACCCAGTTGGAATGGGTCTGAATTTCCAACTGAGGTGGAGCTGGAAATTATAGCTGTTTCCAACTAGGATTTTAAGCTGTGGGGGTTTGAAATCAAACTTTTGGCAAATTACTTAAAAGGTTATATGTAGCTAATATTTCATTTAAAATATAATGGATGCATTAAAAATTAGTTGCAGAGGCATCTGAAGATCAATTGCCCTCGTGTGTCACAACCTCATGCAGTGGCATATTTTACAGGGAGAGGGCAGGGGGGTGCAGTTGTCCTCTCCTGGCATCCCTTGGACAGGGCTTTACTCTGCTGTCCTGTCCCTCCTGACTCTTCAGTCAAAATACACCACTGACCTCATGCTATGTTTTACAAACAACCATAAGACTTGTCTATGGATATTCATCACATATCACATAATGTCATTTTCCCATCATACTTAATATTGCAAAGCAGGTAAAATATATTATACACCATACAATTGTTAATAGATGAATACATATATGGTGGTATGTGGTAAATATATGATCATGCATGACCATATAGAATCATACACTCTGTCATATATGAAATTTTCATGTGGGATTATGTACCTGGTTTAGGAATATGATTTCTATGAAGGACTTCCATATATTGTATATACATGTTCAGCATGCATGCTTTCATAACAAAATATATTGCTAGGAATATGTACCCCTAAGAATACATATCCCTTATGCAATAAGGTACAGTAAACAATTCATATGGTATAGTTATACCCACACAGCACAATGACATTCCAGGGATGTCTCCAACTGGACAACTTGTTCCAAGGTCTTTATGTGATGTTTTAACATCCTTAGTCAAAAAATACCATATTTTATTTTTAAAAGGTCATCCTGTATGGCAGAGAATGAGTCTGTTTCAGAAAGGAAGGCAACCAAACACTTTTATATCGCAAAGAAGTCCCAAGTAGTTATCTTTGGGATGTACTTGTGCTGTTAGAAGTGAATGGTTTTTATATATTCACTGAAGTGACAGATGAAATGACAATTCTCAGCTTAGTTCCTGAAGTTATTTTTTACATTTGGGAGAGACTTTTGAGAGTGGCACGATTTCATGTATGATTCATATCTGATTCGGCCATGTCTCTCATCAGGTGTGACATATATGCCCCACTTTGTACTAGATAGATATACTAAGTCATACAAGTATCTTATCTGCTCCTCCATACCTTTTACAAATATGCTTTTTATCAAATTTTAATCTGGCCTTGCATAAGTGATCGTATGCTCATTATTTCAAGAAGATATGATCAGATATTTTCCCCCCTATATGTTTATATAATATCATATATGTTCCATATATCATAAATGCCCATTTCTCATAAAATCATGCATTATTTTCCATATGGATTCCAACTCTAAAATATTGAAATAGATCTAAAATGGATGTACTTCTTTTAATGGGCCCAAATAAAGTTTTGGATTTGATGTATCTGGCCAATGTGATACATATCCTGACAAAATAATTGGGTGAAAAATAAATGCTAGAATACAAATTTGCCTGGATATGATGTTTGCAGGAATGATTGGTGGCTGAAAAACTGGCAGAGAGATGCCAGTACAAGGCGAAATGTCATGAACATGAAAGATTCTGATCGAACAAGATTTTGGAGACTTCCTTGCGTTTGCCAGGCTACGTATATGGGCATTAAAAGCAAATCCGTCCCTCTCAGCCACACAAGAAACGAGAATCAACGACTTCAAAATATTGCACATCACGTAAATGTTTGATCAATAAAAGCTCACCTCCCAAATAAAGTCGGTGTGGACGCGCTGAACAAAGACAGCACGTGATCTCGCTGCCAGAACTTGAAAAAACTCGACAAATCCAAACACATTGATTCCAGCTGTCACAGATCTACAGAGATTTATCGGATGGACGAACTCGCCGTAGGAGCCCAGGCTCCTACGTCCTCTGGCATGGCCTCCTCCATGCACTCACGTGTGGCGCCCAGGTCCGCCTTCGTCAATAACAGCTGTGCCGGTGGATAGCGAAGGGCCTTAGCTGCGTTTTGGAATTATCTCATCTTCTGAGATCGTAATCGAGCTCGGGACATCTCATTTCAGTAAAACAGAATAATTCATCATTCCTAGGATGGCGAGATAACACAGGACTGTAATTTTCAGTGTCATCTTTTTGTCCTTTCTTATGTATTGTGACCTTACTTCAGATGATACGGAAAGATACAGCTGTGTATTGAATAGTGCTTGAAAATGTGAGTCAACAATGGATGAACTTATAAGCTTGCATATCCTTTTACACAGATATCAAATTGCATTGCATTACAAGGGCTCAGGAAAGGCAACATGGGATTCTTTGGTCAGGGAACAGCTTCTTCTATAGGGATTCCACAGCCTTGAAGTCACCAGCTTACAAAACAATATCATTCTTCATTAGAACAGGAAGCAGGAAGTCAACGAAAGGAAGAAAAGAAACAGATTAGATATTTCATAGATGGACTGTGTCTACCTCTCTGGTATGTGGGGCCTTGGGATCATTTCACGTGGGTGTTCCAATACTAATGTATTTAAAGTCATCGAGGTCAGGTGTTCAAAGAGTGTAGGTGACAATGCAGTGTTTTTGTGATGAGTTCATGCACCCTCTAAATTCAGACAATTGTTTCCTATGGGCCTGACAGGAGTGGGACTAANCTATTCCTCCAGATGCATGTATAATGCGAACTGGTATTCAGCAGATGTCCCAAGAGTTGAAATACCTGTAGCACCAGTGTCCTTATGAAGTGATTGAACTCATTATGAAAACACTATATAGTTTTTATAGTTTATTTTTACAAATCCATCAACAATTTATGTATGAGTGTGAAAAATCTATGTTTTTATTGTATCTGGTTTTTATTATCCAAGTTTAGTTTTCTGGAAACCTCATCAAGGACTCTAGGACTGGAATTGACTTCTCTATAAAAGCATCCCAAATAGAAGACTTTGTTTCTTCCTACTACAGGATATCCATAGAATCAGAGGCTAGTAATACAAATTCTTTTTGCATAGAAATGACATGGCAGAATCAATTGTAGGAGCTAAGCTAGGAACATGTATTTCAAACTGTCCATTTGTCAGGAATGGTGACCTTTGGTTTCATTCAATTATTAGTTGGTTTATTAGGCCCTTGAATGACTCACCTTGATCGGCACGGGTGGGGATGGGATGCCCAGTATCAAGACCTATTGGGATGATGGGCTTGGCAGAGAGCAAATGGTATTCAGGAAATAAAAACTCATTCTGGGCTTCTATTCCAATCACACATGATCCCACCTCCCCTGGTGCCCCCTTGGAGGTAATGTTTATTTCCCTTGATATTGTTCTGGTGGGGGCTTTGGTGCCTCCACTCTGCTGCCCTGCCCCCTCTAACTCAGCCAAAACACTCCACTGCCCATTGGTATAATGTGCTTTTGCCATCTTTTGTCATCTTACCCTAACCTAGACCTATGAAGTAGGCATGGGGCATACTTCCTGTTTGATATTATTCAATGAATTTTTTTCCTTCCTTAGGAGTTTCATGTGTTGGGTCCTGATGCCATTTTAAAGGCTGTAGTCTTTTCTGCCTGTTATGTTGCAGTTATTGAACTGGTATACAATGAGGACTTTCCCAAAATTGGTAGGGGGCCTGTCAGATTTTTTTCGGTCTCCATTGAGCAATACCAGGAAAAGCCAGTGGTGTCAATGGAAAAGAGCAATGCATCAAGTGGAATTAACCTCCGTTAGGTATCCAAATGTGAAGCGGGGGCCATATGCAACAGTTGATGACAATGATATCAAGTTCTTTGAGCGAGTCATGGAACCCAGCAGAGTCATGACAGACCCTGATATTGTAGACTCCCATAATGTGGACTGGCTCAAGATGGTCAGAGGTAAGTCCTCTTCTGATGCCATCTTGTACTTGTGCATATTTATTAGAACCATTAAAAGATATTTAGAGATGCTTTTGCCTCAAATTGAACCTGCTGTTCGTTTATTGTCTTTATTTTTCCATCACGGTAAATATTCATTTTAGTTCAGGCGCAGTGCCAACCATCCACAGCATTTTGTATCCTCCTGTAATGCTGGTTTTAGGAGTTAATCTGATTCATACTAGATGGTTAAACAGGTGAAGTCGATTACAAGATCTTGTTTCATGTCATGACCCATTTTCATATGATTATTGGAGACTTAATATTCTTTGACTGATGTGGATGAAATATAGATTAGGAGTCAAATGTGACTTGAGGTGACCTTGTGTTCATAGCATGTATCTCCACTTCCATATTGATCTTTCTTTGCTTGCCATTTCAACTCATGAGGATGTAATTCCTCCAAAGTCATTCTGCATCCCTCTCCCTGAGTACTAATTCCAATTTTCTCTCCCAGGAGCAAGCCAAGTTCTTCTTCGACCAAAGTCAACTAAAGAAGTCAGTGAAGTGCTGAAATACTGCAACACAAGGAGATTGGCTGTGTGCCCTCAGGGAGGAAAGACAGGGCTTGTTGGAGGAGGTGTTCCTGTTTTTGATGAAATCATCATCTCAACTTCCCTCATGGATGACATCATTGCAATTGATGGAATTTCAGGTTGAGAATAGTTTATCATATTCTAATCCAGCTAATGAAATCAATCAAGAGTAAATTTTTTTTTGGTATTTCCCATCAGACTTTCAAATTGATTTTGTGGCCATAATGGGACAAAACAGTTAGTATTCTATTGGATATTCATGGGCTACAATGAATGATATTATCATGGTTTCATTTATTTCCTTTTTATTGATTTAGTATTGCTGGAGGCCAAAAGTAATGCTCCATTACTATTTTACATTAAAGGACAAAACTGCCTATGTGCAAGTTTTATATTTATGTTAAATTTTCCCTTAATTTATTGACTACAATTATATGTTTCTGGTTTTGTTGTAATGATCTGGTAGCTTCAAATGCTGAACCTGACTGCACCACAGTATTAGGTTGAATATATTGTCATATTATTTAGGTGCCTTGACCTGTGAGGCAGGCTGTATCTTGGAAGATCTTGACAATTATGCAGCTGGTCATGGATTCATGATGCCCTTGGACCTGGGGGCAAAGGGTAGTTGCCATATAGGAGGCAATGTATCCACAAATGCTGGAGGGATCCGGCTCATCCGTTATGGAAACCTGCACCACAATGTACTAGGGGTGGAAGCTGTGAGTTTTTGCATTGTATGAAGGAGACTTTCCTTGCAATTGGGAGCTCATTTATAACTTGGGATCACATTCAAAGGTTCTTGCAAATGGAGAAGTTGTTGATGGGCTCACTACAATACGGAAAGACAACTCTGGGTACGATATTTCGCACCTCTTCATTGGATCAGAAGGAACACTTGGATTTGTCTCCAAAGTTGCCATTGAATGTGTTAAAAGACCCAAAGCTGTCAATGTGGCATATCTAGGTAAGGTCATATCCTCCTTTCTAATGGATTGTACAGTCTGTAACTAAAATCATGAATCTTAAGACTTTATAGCAAAGGGATCATTTCTTGCCTAAACTTTGGAACTCACTACCCAACCTGAATTGATGCTGTCTTGCCAAAGTTATTTAATCCAAAACTAGTCCAAAAAACTCAGAAGGATCCAAATTTGTTCATTGACACAACTTCAGTTCGTGAAGATGTATTTTGCAAAAGACATAGTATGGTTTGTTTGGAAACTATTGGTTCTCTTTCCTCACCAGCTTTTCCCTTCAAAACACCTGAGTATCACAGTGAGATATCCCTTTTTAAGTTGCAGCATGATGACACTGCCCAGTCTTGATCCCTTTATCCAGGATGCAGTTTTAAACAAACAAAAAATAACTCTTTTTTTTGTCAATTCTTTGGAGACCTCTATAGCACTACAGAAACGATTATGAGCTTACCTGAATAGTAAGTGATTGTTGCATTTTACCCAAACAATGAAGAAACTTCAAACATTTAGGAAAATTTTACTTTTTTCCCTACCTGATATCTATGCTAATGGAAGCGTTGCCTTTGTGTATTGTAAAACGAAAAGCAGTACCTTAAACCAAGTGCAAACATGTGGTCAATTGCAAGAGAAATAAATATTTTACTGCAAGGAAGTGATGAGGGAAGTATTGGCTACCTCACTCCCTTCTCCTGGTAAAATAAGATATTCCTCCAATGCATTGAATCTTGGCAAATAGTTGAGATTTCCTTGACTGTCACCATTCGATAATGTGTTGGCATGTTTTAGGCCTGAAGAATTTCAACAATGTCCTGGCGACATTCCGTTTGGCAAGAGAGTCATTGGGTGAAATACTATCTTCATGTGAATTCATGGATGCTGAAAGTGTTCACTGTGTGGAGCAGAACCTCCATCTTCGTCTCCCAATTCCAAAATGCCCTTTCTACATGCTGATTGAGACAAATGGGTCAAATGCAACTCATGATGAAGATAAACTCATGACTTTCCTGGATCTCTTGATGAGAAAGAAACTTGTTATTGAGGGTACAATGGCCTCTGAACCTCGTCATATTTCTGTGAGTCCATGCTACCTCTCTCCTATATTGAGTCCTTTACATGACTGAATATAGGCACAATAGCATCTATACTTTAGTTAGACCACATCTGCATGATAATTTCTCTTGTAAGTTTTTGTGAGCTAACTTGTTTCTTTTGTGAAGAGACTTTCCATGAATAGGGATCATCCAACTCTTTTGAGAAAAAAGTAAAATCAACTCCATGGTTTTTTACATTAGCTTGACCCTTGTCTCTCATGGCATAAGCATATTATGATGGTGTCGAACTATTGGGTGTCACAGTGACTAGAAAAGTAGAGGGAACTAGTTATATATTTTATAAAAATGCACTGTTCTAGGATATTAATATTCTTGATGAATGAGGGAAAGCATCTTTGCTTAGATTGTGTTCTGATCCCAGTCATCTTTAGTTTTTGGTGGAAAGTATATTTATATAATGATGAACTTGCGTAGTGATAAAATCCATTATTTGTGCTGACAGAACCTGTGGCAAACCAGAGAGCGCATTACTGAGGCCCTCCTTCTGGATGGGTACACATACAAGTACGACATCTCCCTCCCTCTAACATATTTTTATCAGATTGTGGAAGAAATGAGGAATCGAGTGGGGAAGTACACCATTCGTTGCTGTGGGTATGGCCATTTGGGTGAGATTACCATCCTTTTCTTGTACAAGTGTTGCAACGAGGGGACATGCCTTCTCCCCTCTTAGTCTTCATCCCCTTTTCATTGTTCATCATGCTAGTTTTTGTCTGCATGCATGTAAGGGATAACAGTTATTTTTCTTTTTTTTTTTGCAAACCTTCACTCCTCAATTTTTTGTTAGTGTTTCCTAACTTGATCTCTGAGGAACTTATATTTTTATATGATTCTGAAAATTTGAAAGTTAATTTATTTTACCAAGGTAGCCTTTACATGCTGTGGACTACAGTGAAATTATCTGTATTGTCAGGTGATGGGAATCTCCATTTAAACATGACTTCAAAGGAGTTTAACGAACAGCTCGTGCACAAGATCGAGCCATACCTGTTTGAATACATTGCAAGGAAGAAGGGGAGCGTGAGTGCAGAACATGGGCTGGGCTTTAAGAAGCGAGACTTCATCCATTACTCCAAGTCACCAAGTGCTATCGAGTTGATGAGGCGACTCAAGAACGCGTTTGATCCCAATGGGATCTTGAACCCTTACAAGGTTCTACCTGATCTGCCGTAGTAATGCCGTGTTGATGGTCCTCATTTTTCTCATTCATAAGGTTAGTTACTTTCCTATGACTTCATCTGTGTTAATTCTCAAGGTTTTTGCTTGATTCTTGAAAACTTGTTCCTTCCTTGCCACTCAAGAAATAAAAGAAGACATTCTTGAATTGAAGTGCCTTGTGCAGAAAAAGGTTGCTTGTGCATGGAGCATATTATCAGCCATATTTAGAGATAGCACATCAGTCATGTTTCTCAATTAATATCCTTAAGTGGTCTGAAAAGTTAATTGTTCATGGTAGGCAAAAGGTTTACATGGAACAAACTGACATGGTAGTGACTTGTGCCCTAACTTGGCAGTATCAAATGTTTTCTCAAGGAATCCAATCTTTCCTCATGAACTTTTCAGTGCTTCCATAAAATATCAGGCACTTATTCTTCAATATGCAATGCAAGGAGGGAAAATTATAACTTCCATTTCCTTCCTGCCATGGTGTCAAGGCTTCAGCAGGATCCCCATAAGCCAGGGTAAACCTGGATGAGTTTGCAGTGAAGAAGTCAAGTCAAGTCAGGGAAAAGATCTGTGCATTGTTTTTTGTTGGTGCTGATCAAATACCCTCAAAATAAAATCCTTCACCATTCAAAAGTTTTGGAATTTCCCTGTGTTTCCTGAATGTCAGGGATTGCTCAACATTACTTCATCAGTTATTAGCTATGTGAATGAAGAATAAATGAGGATGATTGCTCTGTGAGAAATTAGTATATTAGTCATCAGAATTGAAACTGGTAAACTTAGAAAACTTTGGGAAAATTTATTCTAAGATTCATGGGGGAACCCTGTTAAGGCCTTAGTCAATGTCACCAGAGGGTGCGTACACTTAAGAGCATGCTTGGGAGTGTTGGATATGTCTATGTAACAATGAAAAGCTCTTATTGTTGAACTTGCATTGAATTAGTGTGATCTTTGCCTGTCATCTCAAGACTGCTTTCATCAGGATAGACCCCTCTTTTGACTTGGTCAAGCTTTCATCCTTAGAATTGCTGGCTTATTAGGAAAGAACTTCTGGAAGCATTTTCAGGATTTGTGTTTCCTACATCAAGTGCATGACAGTCTATAATTTTTGAGATTATGTATCTGGTGATCTGTTGGTTTCTCAAGAACTGCTTATAATTTGATTTTTTTCCAGGTGCAGCATGTGCAATACTCTGGAATGGAGAATAGAGAAAGATATTATTGCACCTTTGCACTAACTCATGGAGTCAAGTTGGTGCTGGCCGCCGAAGGAATGCCTCCAGAATCTCCTTACTAATTCACCATTCTCCCCCTTCTGAGCCTCAGTGTTGCTGGAAAATGGATGAATAAGATGGTGCATTGCAACTCTCACTGTGATATAGGCTACTCCTGGAGAGAACATTATGAGGACTTCCATGCATTAATCTGTGTTTATGAGTCTTCCAGTTCTTGTGTATTTCAACAGTCGTTGCCGTATGTCACACATTGAGCATCTCTTGAGAATTGGCTGATGCAACAAGTTGCTTTGTTTCTATACAAAGCCAATTGCAGTAATAAATGAATTGCATGGGATTCCCATGTTGAAAGTGATTCATAGATGGTGCTTTGGTCATGATCCAGAGACACACTCAAGGGGGGCTCAGGGGTTGAGCCCCTCTTATGTCCTGGCAACACCCCAACTCATAAATCATCTGCTTAATGCTGAGCCCTCCCTATCTGGAATCCTGCTTACACCACTGTTATGATCTTTACTTTTCTTAATAATGCAATTGTTGTCATTTTTTTCCCAACAAACAAGTTATGCATAAATTCCTAAGTGCAACTGTCAATCTTTTATCTTGATGATCCGGTCATTTTGCTTCGTTGCAGGAAATATACCAATTCTATTCTAAATGTTTTGTTGTGTAGCCTATTCTTCCACCAGCTGCAAGTGGTATGCCTACAAATATCCTCGAAATTGAGGGGGGGGGGGGCAAATGAAATGACTCAGTTGTGAAATTCGTGAAATTACTATTTAATTCAAACGCGATCAGGATATCAAATTCATGTGAAACTAGAATGCAAATATTCCCCTTTCCTCGGTTTTCTTTGCAAAATATTTCACCGATTTATCTCATTTCAATGAGTCCAAAACATCCCAATGTGCACGCATCAATGCGACGTCTGGATCCAATTCTTCATTTCGATGCCGAAGGAAGAGCTCTCTGCTGATGCATGCACGACATGCGTAGCGCGAAACCGCGTCTTTCGCGGGAAAGTATGAAATCCATGGCCACGTATCGAAGCACTTTGCCTTGAATGCCCTGCCCCCTTTTCTAGGGAAATGATATTTTTGCGACTGAACAGGGGCCACTTTCACTAACATGCCCAGGTTCCTGCACGATATTGTCCGTAGGGACAACCGATGATACGACACCGTCCAAGTTTTCCATTCCTGAATTTTCTTCATATTTTGCCGTCTTCGGCTTCGCAGTGAAATCAAAAAGCGTTCCAGTTCGAGCACTTCTCATGGCACCGAACCTCGATTCACCGTTCCACCATCAAAACGTTTGAAGCCCGTTCGAGCTGTAGCTGTTCGATGTTCTTTCCTTTTGCGATAGAATCTCCAATCGCGACAACGACATCCCAAACTGCTGCTGGAAGCATATCGGAGAGCATGGAGCGGATCTTCCAACGGTATTGCTCTCCTTCAACCGCGTGGTGAGGCCATTGCGGTGAACACGGCTCTCGAGGTCGCCCCAAAGCCAGAGGTCCGGTGGGTTGAGGTCCGCTGGGGTGAGGTCCGCTCCTTAACCCCTGATATGATTCAAGAAGCAGTTTGGAATGTGTCGTCGCGATCGGAGATTCTACGACCGTCGCAAAGGGGAGAGCACATCGAACAGCTATTATAAAAACGCATGGCACTTGTGGACCGCAGGCACCATCTAGTGCGACCACAATCCCATCTTAACCACGGTCGCAATCCCATCTTAACCACCATCTTAATCTTAGACCGCGCACGTTTTCTGCCGCATGGGGAAAATCGGTCCACGCGCCGAGTTTCTCAGCGTTGTGTCCGTCGGTTCTACATCAATATCTTCAACACATATCACTCCAATATTTTAATTTTATTTTAAAATAGGGCTAGCAATTCTGAGTTCGCTGAAAGTATTAACCCCATTTTTTTTTAAATTGAATCAAATATGTACAGGTACCCCGATTACACCTCGGGCTAAATGACGCATTCATGCATGCAGTAGGAATTCATTCGCCGAGAAACGATCAAAATCGGTTCGGCAGAACCAGATGTGATGTGGGAGCATTCGCAATGCTCTCGCGATTTTTATACGATATATTTATACCAAGAATTATCATCTGGAGCGTTTCCTTCGCCCGTTTCAACAGTTTGTATTTCTTGCGCCAGACTTGGAGGAAATAACGGGTGGATTTCACGAATTCGTCGAATTTTGACAACTTCGACAAATCGATCTAACCGCCCGTGATCAATCGACTAGCAGTTATTAGCGACCCAAAAAGCGTATTTGATATGTATGTAAACGAAATATATAAATAAAAATTAAAAAAAATTGTCAGCACATGAAGGGCTTCCCCGCTTACATTTCCGGCTAAGTCCTCGATGTTGATGCACTGTCGCGGATTAAGTTTTTCTTTCTCCGTTCTGAATCATGCAGGTAGATAAGATAGGATATGCGAATTTATTGAAAATGTAATCTATCTGAATAGTAGGGCCTCTGCCTTCCAATATTCGGCATGATCACAGGGGTGATTTGCCACATCGGCATTCACCTGAGCCACCAAAAGTTGGAGAAAAAGTCGAGAAAGAACTCCAGGACCTTGAACCAGAAGTCATCGAGAGGATCCCTTTGGTCCCGAGTCGAGGGCCGATCGTTTCGGGACCGGGACCGGGACTGGGACTGGGACTGGGACTGGGACCGGGACTGGGACTGGGACTGGGACTGGAAGTGGCAGCAGCGGACTTGGTCGGAGGGACACGGCAGGGCGAAGTAGAATTGAACGGGGGAACAGCCGGGGCGAGGCGATGGGACGCAATGGCAGGTGGTGACTCCAGGCTCGATTTCGTGGCCTCGGCTCGCGATCACGCCGCACATCAGGGCTAGCAACGTTCCTGTGGGAGAATTCGAGGAAGGGTCGAGTCGTTTCTCGTCGTCTCTCGGTCATTAAGCGGGGTCGAACTCACTTGGGAGAAGCATCTTCTTCGAGGAAGAAGCACGGGGGAAAAGGTGGCTCGGTGTCGGAGTGATGTCGGAGGGCGACTGCCGGGGGGATGTCTCTGGGTTCCCGTCTCGGGGGGCCTCGGGCTGCCTTCTCTCGGCAGGGAAGGCTCTCCAGCTTGAAAAAAAAAACGGGAGCCCCGAGTCCCCTCGATCGGTATCGGCTCCCACGTGGGCCCACGTGACGGCTGTTGCAGTGTGGATCGGCGTCTCCGTCCTCTGACGCCAGGTCTGAGGAATGCGAGGAAACTAGGTTGAAACTCGAACGCTGAAGCTCCCTTCAGTCCTTAATAATATACTCCTATGAAGGAGAGCACTTGCGATTAAAGGCCCTTTCGAGGGCGTCGGTACCTGCTCCGGGATCCCTCACTTTTTTCCCTTTTTTTTTTTAAAGCCTCATAAGGGTCATTCCGTCTCAAATCAGCCAGAGGCCGGAGCGCGGCCCCCTCCGATATCGGCGGAAATATTTTGTGTGGTGCCCCTCATGGCCCAAAGTAAGGATGCAAAATTTTGACTTCGGGTATGGGACAGTTTTGGCACAATAATTCGTTAAATTTTGTGAAATTTCAAAAAGGGGCACCTCTTCATGCTCGCGAGGGCCGAAAAATTTTCGACCAAAACGAACGCAGCAAACACCATTGTTCTTTAAAAAGGTTAGACTTTCGAAGTTATTTCATACTTTTATCCTCGAGGCGATACTGAATAAAATGAATCTATGTCAAATTTGCCAATTTTTTTGCATATTCAGAAATTTGCAAAGCGTCAACATGTTCATCAAACCCTATCATCGTGTATGTTTTTAGAATCAGCGGGAAAATATCTAATGACGTGTGTCCCATTTTTGTCCCAACAAATTCCACTTAAGGAGATGGGATGGCTCGAAATATGCACAAATCACAAATTTCGCAACAAAAAAAAAACACTATTTCCAATTGTATGGTGCTATTATCTATGCAGCTCAACAAACTTGATATATTCGCAGAATGTCTGCCGTTCACTTGAGTAAAAGATGAGAGCAATTTCAAATCTCAAATTTTTTTTTAAGGCATACCACACATTTTTATTCAGACCCCACCTCACGATTTCCTCCGTCGTTTTTAAGGCCAACAATTTCTCCCTTTGATTCCAGTTCTGAAAAAAAATTTTTTTTAAGAACTGGTAATGAACAGCATGGTTTTTTCTGGTCGCGTGATCAGACGAACGTTGTTTGGGTGCATCGGCTCCACATCAGTCTGCGGTTCCGCTTTCAGCAGATTTTAACTTTGCAGGTTGTTCTCGCTTCTCGAGTGCAATCAAAAGTACTTAAGCATATACTTAAGATTGAGAAATATTATTTAGTAAAAAAGCTATTTTAAGTACAAGTCCCCTTTTTGAGAAGCACCTAAGTAAAATAGTACAAGTACCTTTCGAATGTGGGTGAACTCCGGTACGTTGACAAGTACCACTTACAATGTCAATACTACTATTGCAAATGTAGATGCATGATTGAGGACTCTTCATTTGAAAAGAGGCGAGTGGAATGAGTTCCTTCAATTGTCTGTCAGGAAATTGACATTGCCAGTCAGCGAATGAGAAAATGCGTCCGAAAAATGTGTAACGCTTTGAGCAGTGGCACAAGGTTCTGGAGCCTTTAGCATATCCGTCGCATCGGCTTGCGGGAATTGCCAATTTCGAGACTGCATCGTCCTGTTGGCGTTGCCACTTTTGGCGCTCGGCGGGACGAACGTGGCTCTTCGTGGAGGAGGGACGTGCCTTCCTTACGTGACGGGCGGATCGCTTTCCTTCATTACAGACTTTCCGGGATCGCAAGAATGAGCGGGTGTTGGGATGCACGAGAGACGTTGCAATAAAGAAAATTCTGTGATGCACAGGCGTGAAAGAAGCGCTCGAGACGAAAACCAGGGGGAACGGACACGGTGAGTTCTTCTCTTCGTAAATGTATCTTCTATAATCTATGGCAATGGCCAGGTGCTGAAGTACTGTGTTATATCTGAATCCTCTCCGCCAATCACTCTGCCGGCATTCCATGAAGCTAATTCGTTCCAAAGGTTCTAGGCCACGCTCGAATGGCAGATGGCCTGACAATTGGCCTGTTGCATCTAGCAATCTTCGTGTTTAGTTATAGTCACGTTCTTACTTCGCTTCACTTCATTAGGAGGTGGAAACGGCGTCATATTTTCGGCGAAACATCGATGTTTGAAGATAGGTCTGTATTCCTTCTTTATATTACGTGGTTCCATGGCAATGCCCGAGTGTTAAAGTGTGAAGGTCAACATAACAGTCGGAGCAGATCCGAGTTGAACGCTAAGTGATCAACGTGACGATCTCAGCAATCCCGTTGATTTGCTACGCTTAGATCTGCCAAAAGTAAATCAACATCAGAGTTTCGATCCTCCTCGGGGGATTGCGTCCTCTCGGACTTGTGCTGGACCGAGATTTCGTTTGGTGGGAGAGAAACCTGCACATCAAATTCCTGCGATTCCTTATTTCCTTCGCGCGTTTCCCTTGTTCATCTGGCCTTGTCAATGTCATCCCGTTTTAGTCGATGCGTGAAATTTCTTCACCGGGAATTCGAATCGTTGCCCTCAGTCGTGTTTTTTCCATACGGATCGGATTCTAAATTCTCCCGTTGTTTCGTGTCAAGTCGATGTTTGCTGATTTCTCAGAGGCAGCAGAAGCAGTCGTCCGATATCATTCCTTCTCTTCAACCTCTCTTAAATCGTCGTTGTCATTTTCACGGTTCGTGGGAAGTTATTAAGTAATCCAGAGCACAGTCCCAAGTGGATAGAATCGGTTAAAGCTTTTGCTGTCCCCACTCTCAACCCATTTCCATACTGCAACCGACTTGAAGGACCTTCAGCAGAATTCACTAGCTTCCAAATATTGTCTTTCGTTGTGCTCATCGGCCGTATTGGAAAATTTCATTCAATTCAAAATAATGTAATAAATGATTTCTCTCACAATTAGCTTGGGACACAAATGCAATTTTTGTGTAGCTTAAACAGGCTTGCCCCAACTGTGCTTGGGACTTGGACGTAGGTTGATGTTCTGTTTGCTTAGTTGAAGACTGTGTTGACCAATGAACACGATCTACGGCAAGACCAGGATCGTATAGAAGAGCAAATGGACGAGAAACTAAGATTTATAGTACGAGGCTGGGACGATGGAGTAATGCACCCGTAACTGTTTGAAACCCGTTTCCTTCTTCCACCTATGGAAGTCGACGAAGGCAGCAGTGACAGAAAGGACGAAAAAGGCCCAGTAGAAATCCAAGACGATCTTTGTCTCCAGGTTCTCCTAGTCCTAGTTCTGTAGTAGATTGAAAAATGAACGTGTGACCCTATCATGTGCTAATGTGGGGGTGGCTGGTATTATCGCTCAGGGAATAAGCATTCAAATACATTCGCTGTTTGCGTGTGGAGACGGCAGGAGCTTACGATCTCCAGTACTCGGTCAAGCTACTTACTTATCTCCACGATCTGCACACAAATGTAAAGACAGGGTAAAGACAGGGGAAGCGATTAGAGCCAGACCATGGTTGCGGGATCTATGGAGAGAAATTTTCTAATACTCATACCATATTCACCAGTCTCATTCCATTAAAATAAGAAAAATACAACGCGTATAGGTGTGATTTTGGTGCCGGTATTTTTTTTTTCTCTTACCGCGCCCCCCCCGCCCCCCCCCCCCCCCCCCCCCCCCCATTTTTTTTTTTTTTTCCCCCCCCCCCCCCCCCCCCCCCCCCTCCCTTGGGTAGCCACTCCTGGGAAGTTTTCGGAGGAAGGAGACCAACCAAATGAAAGATATGCCGTTAATTTAGGCTTAGCGCGATGGCTCTGGTCCCTTCCTCCAGTGTTACTGGATATCGTGTCTTAGTTATGCCAGATTCATGACTTCTTTGGCCTTCGTATCGGTGTCTGGATCTTGTTTTTTAAATGTATGAGATAAGTTTGAGTCGAGATTGAAATGGTGGCTAGCAGTAGCCGATCGATTTGGTGGGATGTTGGGATATCTCATTCGGACATCCGTGAATTAGCAGAATGGCGCCCATGTTGTATTCCACGCTTCCTAGAGACAATTTTTTCTCAGAACTCGTCGAGATGACTCGAGAAACTCTAGATAGGCCTAACGTCCAAGATGACATTTTCCGTGGGACCCACGTTGGCCCAACGTGGTTCTCCAACGTCAGGATACGTTGACCCAACGTAGGTTATTCACGTAGGCCCCACGTGAAAGTGACTTTTGGGCCAACGTTGGCAGTATGTTGGACAGCAACGTATAACCTACTTACTCAAGTAGCTGGTTTTGCTCTATATTGGCCACCATTTCGTACAATATACTTAATTTCATTATCCAGTGTAGTATTCCCTTCTGTAGTACGGGGCCTGTTCTATGCACTACAACCTACCATGTATACATGCCGTAGATAGGCAGGAGACATAGGACAGTACATACGTGGATCTACCATTGACTATTGATTACAGTACATGTCAGAGGATGGACCACCTCGTACAGTTCTACTAAGTATCCGTGATATCAGTCCTCTATTTCCTCCTTCTGCCGTCGAGTTGAGGGAATGACAGAGGTAGCGTTCGTTCACGGACGCTACCTCTATTCTTTTTTCAGTTAGAGTCCTCCTACTTTTGAAAAGGGTTTTCATGGGAATATGAGCTTACTTATGGCCTGAGCTCCATGAATCTGTCTTGAATAAGTGGATAACAAATGATGAAATGTCCGCGTTGATTGATTCCTATAATGAGACTAGGCGAGACATATGGCAAGGTACTAAACAATCCTGCGAAGGACGATTCCAGGGAAAGAGGGAAGGGAACTTCTGCGTATTGTGTGAAAAGTGAAACCAATACCTCCATCTAGTGGCCCGACGAAGAACTTCAAGGTGTTGAAGTTCTCCCAGGAGTTCTGCAGTTCTCTTCAACGTGGGGATATGGGGGCCACGTTGGGCCCACATTGGGCAAATATCGTTTCCCAACATTCATGTTCCGCCAACGTTTCCCACCTTTACCCAATGTGGGCCCAACATAATGTGTTATCTGGGGTTCCTCATCCGCACTGAAATGTTTCATGAAATTCGAAATTGGCCTCTAATCGGTCTAACGTTACACTTACTCTCTTAAAAGGGCCATGAGAGACTGAATAAGCTTGCGATTGGTCTAACGTTTCACATCCTCGACAAGATGTCTCGAAGACCAGGAACTAATCCTTACAAGTCTAATTGGCCCAGTAAGAGTTTCTTTTCAACGAAAAAAGGTAGGTCTAGGCCTGACTCAAAGACAGTCCGTCGGTTAGGCCTAGGCCTGACGTTAGTGAGTTCCGAAGAGAAGGGGGGGGGGGGGTGAGGTGAGGTTGAGGTTGTGTTGAAGAAAGGTAAAGCCATTGAAAAATGGTTTTCACATTACTACATTTCATGCGTCTTTTTCTTCTTACTTTTGCCTCTTTTTCTGCACGTGCCCCTGGCCCTTCCTAAAACTAAGTCGCTGCGCGCCAGGACACCTGGTGCCAGGCATCACCTGTATTTTTTCTCACCACTCAGAATGAGATTAATCTTGGCCTTTTGTTCTGGCTATCGAGTCATTTCATCGATATCCTTTTGTGGAAGTAATAGTTGCACTCGAATACTACGAATGGACATTTAGTCTATTGTCCCTTGATTTGTCACAGGTTCGATGTGATCTTTACTTTTACTCTTCGGAGGTTAAGTAATTTGGAATAGGAGGAAACCGATCCCTGTGCCAATAAAGTTGTCTGCTAGAGGTAGCGGGTGATTCGGAGTCAAGCGGTTCCGACTAGTTAACGCCCCGCGGCTTTGGGACATTTAAATCAAGGATTCAAGAGCCCGTTCCCAGTGCACCTTGAATTTAATAAAAATCTTATGAAAACCTCAAATATGGTAGTAAAACAATATTATAAACAATATGAGAGACTGGGGCAATACACAGCTCACGTCCTAGGGGTGGGAGAAGAAGGGCAAGGCGACTCCGTCCAAGGGCGAATACGCCCAACACGGCTGGATGATAGGGACTATCATCCAGAACGGCTTGTAGGGCCGCTCCGTGTGGCTGTAGCTTGTCGAATCCCCCTCGGCACGACTGCAACGTGTGACTGCAATTTGTGGAATCCACCTCGGCGCGGCGTTAACACTCCTTTATAGTCTAGATTTGCCCTCGGGCCTATTTCGGGCCCATCACAGATTGAGTAAGAATACCTTTAGTGAAATCTGTGAGTACGTGACTAAAAGTTTGCCCCCGACTCGTATCCTGGTACTTGTCTCATTTTCAATTTGGTCTTCATCAATGACTTAACTTCAAAACATTCCTTCTTGTCTGTTTCTTCAGTCAGTATCATCAAGAAATGACGAAAGTCATTTCTTGCCTCGACCAGGGCGCGGGCCTTTATCCGTTTTCCATAATCTCTCGCTTGTTATCGAGGGGTGGGGGGAAAGTATGACCTTCGCGACGGGTAATAAAACCTACCATGCCTCCAACTATCGAAAATGGCATCCATTCATCGATGCAACGGGATAACCCGATTTTTAAAAATATATTTTCGTTGAGAATCAGTAACCAAGCCCCGTTCCCATGTTTTTTCCTTCTTTTTCTTCGTTCCACACGTTTATCTTTGGACAACGGCACCGGCATCTTGCAAACCTACCGATGGCACCATATCGGTGGCCTATACCGGTGCACCGTTGCTTGCCGATACATCGGTACATCCCTACTTATTTTATTGTGAAAATGCCAGAAATTGCATTTCATAAGATTCTGCATTGTCTCAGCTTTAATTGGAGTCCAAAAACGTTTTCCTGGCTCAACTAGATTGAAAGATAGCGCTTTGACCCCAAAGGTCATTTTTCCTCTTGGAGGTTAGTTTTGAAGCCGCACATCTGAGAACTGTTACAGCCAGAGCGCCAAAATTTTAATATTTTCCACAACTCTTGGAGGCCATTATGCATTAACTTTTTCCATCAAATCGGAGTGAGGCGCAACTATCCCTTGACCGCTTCAGCTTGAATGTCTTCTTTCCCATTTCAAGTCAAACACTACTCAAATCTACTGTTCTTCGTATTGCTGTCATTGGATCTTGTACTGTCACCAAATAAGGGTGCACACAGAATATCCAGGGCTGTATGTACAGTATGTGTCCTGCATTTTGGTCATGTTTCGGTTCTCCCTACCATACCTATTCTCCGCTCCCGGGGGGGGGGGGGGGAAGAGGAGGAGTTGGAATTCAAACCGAAGACAATGGAATTTCGCACGTCAGAATAGTAGGTTGCCAACAGAAAGGGCACAAGTTTCGATCCATATACTTTCCTTAACCGTGTCATCTCCGAAATCCCCTAGTTATGCCGGCATTTGGAAGGGAAAATGATGCGTGTACACTGAAATCTGCTATTAAGGGTGACTTACACCACATCGGTATAGGAGCTAAACTGATCTGATTCCAGGTAAATATGTTTAAGAATGAGTTGAACTTATCGTTTAACTGATATGTGACATGCGCCAAATGCAATCAGTTTATTTCTCTCTTAAACTAATCTTCAGAGATAAACCCGTTCCATTGCAGGTTTAACCCCCTAAACGGATTCTCAGAGGTAGTTCAGCATGCTGTTCTGCCGGAGTGGGCCTCAATTTTCTAGCCTCTCATCATCTGATGACAATGGAAAAGGAAACTAATGAAGAGAGAAGTTTTGACATAATCCTGAACCAAACTGCCAGTGGGACTTTCAGAGATCGGCTCAATCCTCTTAAATGGTTCAATGGAGACGAATTCTGAAGAAGGTTTCGTCTTTCCGCGGACGCCGTCGCCGGCTCTGTGCGTACAACGGAGCAGCAGCAGGCGCTATACTCATACTCATCGTTCTCTTTCCAAGTGCAACCACACCGCCTTTAAACTTGTTTAAATCGTGGATAAACGTGTTTATGGAAACTAATCCGATTTTCGGTGGTGCATGTCAAAGATAAGCACATTCTAAAACATGTAAACGTGATCATCTCATCTATAAACTAATACGATTCCTTAATTAGTGCATGTCATCCAAAGACGTCTATCGCTTCGTTAATTTCCCTTTCGTCCCGTCGCTTGATGAGAGGCAAGAAAAATGAGCCCCAAACAGCATGCTCCACCTCTGAGAATCCGTTTAGGGAGTTAAACCTGCTATGGAACAAGTTTGTCTTTGAAGATTAGGGGTGACATGCACCGAATCCGCTTATGCTAAACTTATCTGATCTCACAATTCCCTTTGGGAATCAGTTTAAGAGCAAAATAAACTGATTTCATTTAGTGCATGTCACACCAGTCATCAGTCTAGTTCCTGAACCGATATGGTGCATGTCACCCTAAATACCGGCGATACGCATAGCACCACCAACACACGAAACCAAGTATAAGTGTCATGTACTCGAACGGGTTTTGCTATCCGTTTGTGACCCCTTTCACCCCTTTTCGTCCTTGCCATCGGGCATGAACCCAGCCCCCTCACCTTGGGCCGGAGGACTACTTTCTCCGGCCAGCTTTACCCGTAAATAGGGGAGGTCCCCCGATATTCGGGCATTCTCGGAGCATTCTCGGACCTTTCCGAGTTATTCGTGGATCTTCTACTCCTCGGCAGCGCATTTCGAGTGTCTCATCACTTCCCGAAAGCAACAGAACCTCATGCTACTACCACTTCTTCCACATTCTCATCACATTTTAGTCATCTTCGTTGGGCTTCAGACTCCGAATGGATTGAAAAAATTTGAGCATGTTGACATCGAAGACTTGTGAAAACTTTTCAAATTTTAGCTCTCTGGCTCTAACGGTTTTCGAGATATGCAGCTCTAAACTTAGCCCCGAAAGAGGAAAAGTGGCCTTTGGGGGTAAAAACGCTATTTTTGGTTCTAGTCGAGCTAGAAAAGCGTATTTGGACTCTAATTAAAGCCGAGACAATGCAAGATCGCATTATCAAATCCATTTTCTACTACATTCATCACCAAGCGAGTTACACAAATTCAGAAATGGCAAATATTGCCGAATTTTGCACGCAAATTTTGAGCACTAGGATGCATACCAACACAACGAGCTTTTGCATCCTTGTAGACTAAATCAATGCCAATTCAAGAACTAAATTTCAACTTCCTACGTTGTTTGAAACAGCTTAAAATTAAATTTGAAAACTCCAATTTTGCCTATTTTCACCCACTTTGACGGTGTGTACACAAACTCGCTTGGTGATGAATGTAGTAGAAAATGGATTTGATAATGCGATCTTGCATTGTCTCGGCTTTAATTAGAGTCCAAATACGCTTTTCTAGCTCGACTAGAACCAAAAATAGCGTTTTTACCCCAAAGGTCACTTTTCCTCTTTCGGGGTTAAGTTTAGGGCTGCATATCTCGAAAACCGTTAGAGCCAGAGAGCTAAAATTTGAAAAGTTTTCACAAGTCTTCGATGTCAACATGCTCAAATTTTTTCAACCCAATCGGAGTCTGACGCGCAACCACTCCTTGACCACTTGAGCTGGAATGCCTCCATATGAAACTGGACTCGAAAAGTGGAGGAAGCGGTTACGTTCGAATTCCCACAGGACGCACGTGCTACGAACACGAGCCAGAGGGAAGGTGAAAGGGCGAAAAGGCCATGTGCTCTCAAACGCTTGCGTATGAATCCCTCAACCGTTAATGCATTGTCCCGAGGGTTTATGAAGGGGTCCTTCGAGACACGAAGAAGTGGAAGACGGAGTTTGACATGCGTTTAGATCAGCGATACTCAAATAGTGGCTCGCGAAGGCCTCGCATGCGGCCCGCAAAGACTAAATGTATTTCGCAGTGAAAATAAACCCACAATGACTATAACCCTGACTTTTTAAAACCCTTTCTCTTTTTCCTTCTATTTATCGTTTCGCCTATCAATCACCCCTCTCCCACCGTCTCCTTTCCCTCCACCCATTTCGGCAGTCGCTTCCTCCATCCCGGTTCAAACGGGAAGTGAAATGTGTTTTTTTTTTTTGGCTCTGACCAATATTCTTACTCGTAATTACCTCCATCTGTTTAGTTTTTCCTTACATCCTCCCACCCTACACGAACTTAGTCCCTGAGTTCTTTGATTTCCAATTTTTTACATATCTTATCTATACCCATTCGGCACAACAACGTTGTGTCAACGTTGATAACAGGTTTAAATATTGAGGCATCGACATTTAAATAGGTTCTACCAATCGGCGCGAGATGGCGCCTAAGAGCCCATTTTGCGATTCTCACCCTGCTGCCATTGGAATGAGTCCCCTGTATTTTTCACACTGTACCCGATCTTTTTCCACGCACAACTTAAGGTAGGGATTTGGAATTCCAAGATAGACCTGTTTAAGGAGGTAACACGGCAGAAGGAGACTCAAAGTACTACTGGTTCGAGGAAACATGCTATGATTTCTTTAGTCTCTACATTGCATTTCGATGAACCCAGGATTAATATCCCTTCCGAGAGCAATAGAGCGTAAAAATTGGCTTATGGGGATGTGTCTAACTCCTTTCCTTAATCTAGGGATGATGTGTTTGCCTGTGTTGGACAGAAGGAGTTGCGTTCGAATTCTGATCCATTAAAGGTAATACAATCACAGTGAACTCCCCCCGGGCGTTCGTACTCAATTGAGTGCTGACATCCCACACAGAGGCCCTTACTGTGGATCCACTGTCGGGTGACAATACTTCACAAAGCACTGTCATCAATTAATATGCATAAAGTCTCGTCATCTAATCCATATTAGCGCTCGTTTAGACTCAAGAAATGGAAGAGGTACTGTAATGCCCAAACGTTGACAACGTTCCACAGCAGCAACTCTTCAACTTTGAACTATGTTTAATTTCAACCATGTTTCAGCATTGGGGCAACATGTTAAGTTGAAAAATCAAACTTTTCTCAATGTTGACAACGTTGCTGTGCCGAATGGGTAATTTCTTGGGTTATTTTTCAATATTTCTATCGCGATTTCTTTTCTTCCTTTCCTTGATCTCAATTTCTTCAATAGGTCTGTCTTATTTAAACTGCGATTATAGAAGACAATTGAACTCAATTTGGCTCATTATTCTTGGAGTTCTGTAATAATAAAAAATCGAGAGCTTAACGAGGAGAACCGTGCCTTTCAGGGTAGGTGGGAAGATGAGTTTTTCTTTGAGCAGTTCCCTCCTTTCAAAGTACAATGAAGAACAGGTACCTGTTCGCGCCTAACAAACGAGCATCTCCAGCAGCAACTTTGCCTTGCAGTAAGCAAGCGAGCCCCAATCATGGATTCTGTGCTGTTAAGGAACAAGCAGTTTCTCAATTCACATTGAAAAATGAGAAACGAATGAGTTTTGTGTGAATTTGCGCCTAAGTATGTGTTGTGCTAATAAATACCATAGCATGAGTGATATATGGGCTGACTGGATTTTTTACATTTGTATTAGTATACATTATTTGTATTAGTGCGGCCCACGCAAGTTTGGTCACGTCCGTACGCGGCCCCCCGGCTCAAAAAGATTGTGAACCACTGGTCTAGACGATGCGCAGCCACTCAAACCAACCCTCTAGTCTCGGCTATAGATGCATTTCGGTTTTGCAGACGCCTTTCAGGCCACCCGGTACGGTCGGGAAGAGATTGTTGTGAAACGAAATTTCAGTTAATTCCTTTTTCTCTTGAAAAATAATGATTCGAAATGCGAAAATTGACCTTAGTGTATCATTTTGATTTACCAATTTCTCTGAGTGCGGATAAGAAGGGGAATTACATATTCCCCCCTATCGGTCGATACATGATACCTCATGTGTGCATGGCCACTGCCACCTAGGGACGGTAGGAGTCGGTATAACGAAGGAAAGTGAGAAGCTACGCAATTCCCACGTGGGGTCCGTATGCATTCCGTGAACATCGTGTGAACTGTGAGATATTTTTTTTCCACGCATCATATGAAATGAAGCGCTACTTCCTCTATCCGTTGATCATCGTCATTATCCTGGCGTGGACTTTCCTCTATGAACCCTTCGCGGTACGTCATAATGCTGCTCTCAATCGTTCAAAGAGGGTATTGATATTGCCCAAAATGGAAAATATGAAGAAAAATCAGATTTTCTTCGCGGAGACCGGGGGTCACGGACATTTGAGCGCCCGACAGGCTTGTACCATCGAAGCCGCTGCGACGAAACACCCGAACAAAACCGTTTTCGTCCTGTCCACTTCCCCGACACTTCTCGAATCTGTCATCAACAAAGCCCTCGAATCCCTCGGGAACGTGAGATTCCTACACTTGGATACAAATGAGTTCTTCACGGGCTCGCTATTGGAGGACTGGTACCAGGAGGGGAGTTGGAAGAATAGTTTTTGGCTGGCACCCCAGATGAGCGATGCCATCCGATTACTCAGCCTCTATCGATACGGTGGCCTCTACCTGGACATGGACATGATCCTCCTGAAGCCCCTCGACGGACTCGTCAACTTCGTCGGCAAGGAGGAAGATCACAACGTCGGCAGTTCCATCATGAACTTCGTCAAATCCCACCCTTTCATTCGGGAGTGCCTGTCGGATTTCTCGACGAACTATCGGTGGTACATGTGGTCGAATAATGGACCGGATGTGCTCAATCGAGTCTTGCTAAAGTGGTACGACGCGAAGAGCATCGTGGACATTCCGACGCCGAGTGAAAAAAATAACCTGAACGTCCTCCCCATCTCGACTTTCTACCCAGTTTTTTACTGGCATTGGTGGAAGTCTTTCGACGAGAAGCAGTTGGATTTCGTCCTTCAGAGGATGAACAACAGCTATGGGATTCATATGTGGAATTATTCAATGAGCGTCTTGGCTCAAGTCCGGCTGAACTCGAATCAGCCCTATGCAGAGATTGCGAGGAGACATTGCCCCCGAACGAGCAACGTCGTGACCGCAATGTAGCAATACCGCTCAGTCATTCATGAAGTTCCAAGTCGTCTTATAGCGAAGTTCTTGCGACATTTGATAGACATGCAGTGTCTGTTTCTCTACATTCCAGTGACCAGCATCCAATCTGAATTCGGGTCAGGGCATATTGTAAAAAAGATTCAGAACTGCCCCAATGATTATTACCACTCTGTAGGAGTCATTGGTACGGGGCTAAGCGTCCCCTCCCCCCCCCAAAAAAAAATTTCCTTGTGACATACATTAAGAGACAGATATCTTCGAAGGCTCGAAAATCCAAATTGAGTCACTTCGCTTTTCGCGTGCGCTGTTGCTATCTACACAAAGAGAAGGCGATGGAATGACCCCATAAACAGAAGGCCATGATGAAACTTGCCGGTTGATGAAAAACAATTGATGACGCCTGATTAGGTGTGCTGGCGCGAATTGGGTCACGAGGTGATTGGGTTGCTGTATCCATGGTTTTCAGGTCAGTCTGCTCTCTGTCGTCGTTGCGTGCGTGCACCTTCAATTATGACTCACCGCTAGAAGTGAATGACACGAATGATAAATTGCCGTTCTTTTTCGCTGGGAATTCGCCAGTCAGTTCTCAGTCGTTTTCGTGTTTAACGTGTATAATTACTTTAATAATACAGTGGTTTCTTCGTGTTTCATATAGTACTATTCTGTGCCTTTACATTTTTTGGATATGACTATTGAATGTGGAATAAAGAATCCAGTATTTCTTCCCATTGCTATGGGAGCCCTGGTTTGGCTTTTATTGCTTCACCCGTCTGTTTCTTTATCTGTCAGGATCATGGGGGTAATTATGTTGCTTGACAGAGCGCGAAAGGCATTAGGTTCCAACCTTCTCAGTCCACAAGCAGATATTGGATCGTGAGTGTTTGCTTTGGTCATCGATGCCATCACAGGACACTCTTCTTGCAATATCAGTGCCCCAGCGCCATTTGCACTTCCGTAAATGATAATAAATTTACGAAATTGCACCTGAAACGAAAGAAACCCTTACCCATGAATGCTAAACTAAAACTGATATCGGTAGTTGTAATGTTGACTGGCTTTCTGGAATCAACTTCCGCACTATATCTGATGGATTCCAGTGCGATTATCTCAAGCAGATAATCAGTTATGGAAAAACTGATACATTTATATGGAGAATCAAGTTCATTACAGCAGCAGTGTCTGTTTCTCTACATTCCAGTGACCAGCATCCAATCTGAATTCGGGTCAGGGCATATTGTAAAAAAGATTCAGAACTGCCCCAATGATTATTACCACTCTGTAGGAGTCATTGGTACGGGGACCCCCCCCCCCCCCCCCCCCCCCCCCCCCCCCTCCCCTCCCCTCCTTGAACCCATTGTCATTGCGGAAATGAGACAACATACACGTAGCACATCTGCAACAAACAAAATTTTGGGCTTTCTGACCCACGCTTGCAATTAGGCTAGAGATTCGGTCACTCTGACACTCGTACTCAACTCGACTCGACTCGATTCAACGTAAATGAAAATGTAAAAACACCGGATGAACCTGGACCTAGATTAGCGTAAAGTTTAAAATAATTGCAGCAAAACATCAGTGTGTCACACGACGAAACCATGTGTTTTCAGGTTGCTTGTCACCAGAATTGTAGGCAGCCTAGCTACCGCTGGGGCACTAGGTACTAGGTACCTAGTGTCGCGCAAGTGATCTGTAAAGCAGCTTTCTTAGTTTTATTTGAAACACCTTCATTAAGAGGCCTAATGAAACAAAAGCCGAGACGCAAGAGTGATTCGCTGCCTTATCTGAGATTTTGTGTTCTAAGGGAATGGATATTAATGCACGAATCCCATTTAAAATCATTGACATCATACTGCTAATATAATGCAATTATTAATAAGTGCGCAATTAACATGCAAAGGTGAGGGGAAAAGGGGGGGGGGGGGTCTCCCTTCCCCATTCTATCGGTCGATACAAATTATCGCCAGTGTATATGCCACTGTCACCAGGAGACGGTGTGAGTCGATATAACAGGGAAAGTGAGGGGCTACGGAACTATTCCTGTGTGGAATCGGTAACCATCCGATATGCATTGTGTGAACTGTGGGCTGTTCTTTGCATCGCATCATGTTATGAAATGAGGCGTCGAGTCGTCTGCTCATTGATCCTTGTCATTCTCGTGATATTGGCTCTTCTCTATGGATCCTTTGAGTTACGTAATAGTGTTGCTCTCAGACATTCAAAGAGGGTACGAAAATTGCCCAAAATGGAAAATATGAAGGAAGATCAGATTTTCTTCGCGGAGACCGGGGGTCACGGACATTTGAGCTCCCGACAGGCTTGTACCATCGAAGCCGCTGCGACGAAACACCCGAACAAAACCGTTTTCGTCCTGTCCACTTCCCCGACACTTCTCGAATCTGTCATCACCAAAGCCCTCGAATCCCTCGGGAACGTGAAATTCCTCCACTTGGATACAAATGAGTTCTTCACGGGCTCGCTATTGGAGGACTGGTACCAGGAGGGGAGTTGGAGAAGCAGTGCGTGGTTTGAGTGGTTGCCAACCCAGATGAGCGATGCCATCCGATTACTCAGCCTTTATCGATACGGTGGCCTCTACCTGGACACGGACATGATCCTCTTGAAGCCTCTCGATGGACTCGTCAACTTCGTCGCAAAGGAGGCGGATCATGACATCGGCACTGCCATCATGAAGTTCGTCAAATCCCATCCATTCATTCGGGAGTGCGTGTCGGATTACTCGACGAATTATCGGTGGTACCTGTGGTCGAATAACGGACCTGGAGTTTTTAATCGCGTTTTGAGGAAATGGTACAACGTGAACAGCATCACAGACCTTCCCACACCGAGCGAAAAGAACGGTGTGAACATCCTGCCCATCTGGACGTTCTATCCAGTTCCTCCCAGGCAGTGGTGGAAGGCTTTCGACGAGAGACAGTCGGGGTTCGTCCTTGGGAGAATGAACAGTAGCTACGGGATTCATATGTGGAATTATTACGTGACCGTCAGAGAACCAGTCCGGTTGAATTCGAATCAGGCTTATGCAGAGATTGCAAGGAAACACTGCCCTCGCATAAGCCGGGTTGCCGTGACCACACTATGACAGCCCTGCCTAGTTATACTTGAACGTCAGAGTTGTTTCAAGGCGAAGTCAGTCAGCCTTGGGATATTTGAATAACAGGCATTGTCCGTTTCTCTCCCGTTTTGGCGACCAGTTTGGGCTCTGAACCAGGCCGGTTTCCTTCTACACCCCCGATCACTCGACTTCCCTTTCGTTCCTTCCTGCATATTTGTGAATGGATTGATAATACATGCAGAGTGAATTGTGCAAAGTATGTCCTAAAAATCATTCGATGCCTTCGTCGAGGACAACGTTGTCAACTTTTTGTCAATATTGTCCCACACTGAAAGTTTTCAGTGTGTCAAATGATGCAAAAAGTGTCTGCCCATGGCCTGTGTGACACTAAAAGTGTCATTCGACTCACTCATGACACTTTTTTTGATCAATATGATGGAATTCTTCCGGGACATATTTATGAGTGTCAAATGACACATTACAGATATAGCATGTCGTTCCTCTCCATGCAGGCCGACCGTGATACAAGATGACTTATAGGGGAAGAACAAAAATAGCATAACATATACAGGAACGGGTGACAGTGATATTCACCATTCGAATATGAATATTTTCTCAAGAGTCGAAATTCAATTTTGCATCAATCTGTTTACTACCCGCGTCTTCCCCTCTGTTTATCAGTCGTCTTCTTTCGCTTTTTTTTGGGGGGTACACAATCGACATTGAACTCACCAGTTGCTTTGCCCCAGTTTGTTGCAATAATGAATAAGTGAGATTCCCATGCCGATTCATGAGTGATGTTGCATTTTATTCTCAAATAGTAACAGGTTATATGTAACTACCGAGAGATGGCGCCGAAATCGGCCTTAGGCTTGATGCTGTTGGCTTGTCGCATTTAGCTGCACTGCGAGAAACATCAATTCTGTCCGATCGGAATGATTTTCCTGGTTGATGTTTGATGTAGCACATGCGAAAATGTGACCAAGTTCTTTGCGAGACTACAACGGCGACTTGTAGACTGGGATTCGGTCTGGTGAGAGTGGAGCTTGGAAACGGGCTCTGGCGTTGCTGCACTTCAAAATCCCATGTTTTCTAGCGATTTTCTCGGTCTTCCCATTTTAGTTCACATGTGAACTTTCCTCACCAGGAATTCGTGACGCTCAATCATGCCTGCTCTGCGTGACTTTGGATCCTCCAATTTCGTTGTCCCGTGTCAATTTTTTTACATTTGTTTTTGTTTGGATAGTTATGAATTAAGAACTGGAACTACCATAGATTCAGTGATCAGTTTTAACTTTCAATTTCCTGAAAATGAGGTTTGAACTGAAACCCCAATCGAAACTGAAAAACCTTTTTAGATTTTGAAACTGAAGCGTGAACTCACTCCTGGAATGACCTCTGCATCAATACTATGACGCGAATAGAACGAAATTGAAAACACTAAAATGTAGTTGTTGATTTTCTTGGGACAACACTTTATGTAACAGCCGAGAAAATATCAAACTGAACAAAGGAAGTCTTAACAAGTCTGTTTATTGAATCGTCAGAGCAGCAAGACAGGTGGTGACCTTGGCATCATTCGTAGTCCTCTTCGTATTCGGATAGTTCATCTACCCTCTTCCTCGTCCTGGGCAGCTTTTTCCGCCCGGATCTGAGGCGTGGTCTCTTCCTTCTTACTTGGGGCCTCGGCAGAGGGGTTGGAAGGGGCGGGGGTGTCACGAACACGGATTTGGTCGCGGAATAGGTCGTGCGGCAGCACATCCCCAGGGCCGTGCACATCTTCCTCAGGTCCCCGTACGCAGACGCGCACGTGCATTCCTCGCATAAGTCGGGGGGTAAGTGTTGAGTCTTGAACCTCGACGAGATCACCTCTTCCAAGGTCTGCCGACGAATGGCGTAGTCGACGATGAACTTGTGACCTTCGCGGTACTCCTCCATGAACTGGTTGTTTCCCATCCATAACCATGCGAGAACAAGAACGTGTGGGGTCCAAGTCAGCTTCGCGACAGTTTTACATGATGCTCTCTGTTCTTGAGGAAATCGTGCACGCTCTACCCGGCTGTCTTTTGCGATATATATACATATACAGGGTGTCCCACTTATCGCGGACGATTTTAATCGCGTATGAAATTTTTTCCTTCTTGAGCAAACTAGACAAAATTTTCACAATATTTAGATGTCTGTTTAGCATTTATTGTGACGAAGTTTCAGCCAAAAGAAATTCACCAATTACAAGTTATGAACTTCAACATGACCCCCGTCGATTTCAAGCACTTTTTCCAATCGTGCCTGGTATTCAAGCAGCGTTTTCTGG